>SRPW01000712.1:0-16637 GCA_018360225.1 Claviceps pusilla | reverse complement strand
TTTTTTTTTTTTTTTGTGAACCCTTCCCCCCTTTCTCCTCCTCTGCGGGAAGCTGTGTTCCCTCTCACGTCCACCCAGACAAGTCGTCAGTCATACAGCAACAAGGAAAGAACCATCGACTTTATGGTCATCCCGTCTGCCGCGCATCGCAGAGGAGCGCATTGTTTGAGCCGTCGTCATCGTCATCGTCGTTGTTGAGCGACGGTTCGCGAGACGTTTTTGGAAGGAGGACTGGACCTCCTTCCTCATACTCCCCTCGTCTTTCTTTCTCTGACTCTTCCCGGCCTCCTCCACACCACGACTCTGCGTCTGAGCTGGAGTTGGTATTATATCGCCGTTGGACGTCGGCGCCTCTCTCATCATCGCATCGGCGACGACCAGACACAAGTTACAACTACCCTTTCGCGCCGGGTTGATTCCCAGTCGCCCACGTCCACACCCAACTCCCGCCACGGCCACCCTCGGACCTGGTCGCTGGGGTGACTATAGCGACTATAGTCTCGGCACTGGGCATAATCAATCCTACCACACCTTGCCAGATCTCACGAGTCACCAACGTCCAACAACACCCAGCAACACCTAGCTCCTAGCTCCCCTGCATAGTTCGTTACCTCATAGCGTCTGTCGACCTGCATCTTCTTCCCCTCCAAAGTTTTCTTTTTTTTTTTTTCTGCCTTGTCGCCCTCAACTCCTTCTGGTCAAACTGTTGTGCCCTTTTGTTCAAACACCTTCTGTTGTGACGTGCTTATTTGTGCAGCACGGAGATACGCCTTCACCTCGAAGTGTCTTTCTCGTTTCGACCATATCATCTTTGATACCTTTGCCATACCGACGCCGACCTTTGCGACTGTAAAGGCTCGCGCAACTCACCTCTTGGACAACATCGCAACGTCGCAACTCGCCAAACATTTGTCTCACCTGCCCATGTTCAACTGCAAATCTCGGCACTGCTCCGAATCAGAGCTTCCATGATTCTGACATTGATCTGTACAACACAAAGCTTCGACTTGCACAATGGCTGCGGCCGAGGTTTCGACTTTGACAGGAAATTGGGCAGGATGCGCACCAGCCTCATGTCTAAACCAATCCTCGACGACTGGTTGGGATGAGAGGTCGCTGCGAATCCAATTGCGTCGCATTTCGTTTGCATGGGCTTGCAGGCGTTGCCCTACACAAGTAAGTTTGCTCTAATGCATTGGCTGGGCGTTCTTTTCTTTTCTTCTTCTTCTTCTTCTTCTTCATTTTCTGCTTTGCGCTGTCTATTTATTGAAATCCTGACCCATCTACCACTCTTCAGACCGAAAACACTCCGTCTGGCCCGCAGTCAGTCTTTGGACGACCGCTTGCGGTTCCTCAATATTGGTGCAGAAAATCAGATAGACTGCCTAGTCATGATACACCTCTACGTTTTTCCGACGACGTGGAAGGGCCGAACGAAATATGTGGCTTTGCTTCCCGGCGACTACCGGTGTCAGTGTGCCAACCCTTGTCAGACAGCCTACCAGAGAACGGAAAACGACGAACGAAGTCGAAAGACGACCTATTCTCGGATCCTTCCTCTGGATTTGTAATTGACTGGGATTCCCAAGACGGCTTCGTTGCAGCATCCAAGAAGAAGAAGAAGAAAGAAGGAGGCGGTGGCGGCGGCGCAGCCAGGGCTCCCCAAGGCAATAGCGGCGGTAATAAGAACGATGGCGAACAGGAGAACAACAACAAAAGTGAGGGTGGAGAACAGGGGGGCGACTCGGGGAGTGGTGGCGCTGATGACAGTGCCGGTGGTGGTGCCGGTGGTGGCGGTCGCGATGGTGATGGTGCTGGTGATGGTGCTGGGGACGGTGCCGGTGATGGTGCTGGGGACGGTGCCGGGGACGGTGCTGGTGATGGTGCTGGGGACGGTGCTGGTGATGGTGCTGGGGACGGTGCCGGTGATGGTGCTACCAACGGAGATGGCGATGGTGGCAAAGACAAAGACCAGAATGAAGGAAATGACGCAAAGGAAGCTGATACATGGGACGACTTTGCGCCTGCCAAGTCCAAGAAAAAGAATCGCAACAAGAGTGCCGCTTCGGAGCCTGAAGCTCCCCCAGTACTACCAACAATTGACTCCGGTGGAGACGCCTTTCAAGAAATCAAGCTGGGAGACGACGGCGAAGACAAACTAGACATCAACTTTGACTCTATCGACCCCAAAACGAACGTTGTCGCATGGGGCACAAAGTGGAATGCAGGTGGTAGCAATTTGATTTGCGAAGCCGGCGGTGAAGCTGATGCTGGAAATGATGCGAAGAAGGACGAGATCGATCTAGGTACCTGGAGCATGAAAGGGACAAACACAAAAAAAAGGATCAATACCACCTTTTCATTTGGTGCCCTGGATGAGAGCGGCGACAAGGCGACTGACCCGGCCTCGAGCGAGCCCAAAGACTGTGGTTGGGGTTCCACCTCAGTAATCAAGGACAAGAAGAAGACAAACGCCAACGCGAAAGACCCCATCATCGCCGATGATTGGGGCTGGGACCTAGGGTCTAAGAAAAAAGGTAAGAAGGGTGTTTCGGAGCCGGAGCCGGAGCCGAAGCCCATATCATCAGCACCAATAGAAGACGACTGGATGACTCCTGTCAATAAAAAGGACAAGAAGAAGAATTCCGAATCCACCAAAAAAGAGGATGCCGATGACATCTGGGACACGGACGTGTGGGGCACAGGTAAGAAAGGCCAGAAGGGGAAGAAGGGCAAGAACATTGAAGCCGAATCCGAACCCGGACCCGAACCCGTATTGGAGCCGGAGCCACTGCCGGAGTCAGAACCCGAACCAAAGCCCGAACCTGTGCCGACGCCAGTGCAAAACGAAGAGGACATTACCAAATTGAGCAAAAAAGAAAAAAGGAGGAGAAAAAAGGCGAATGAGCTGGAAGCTCCCACCCCCCCCTTGGCTTCTTCTCCTCGGCCTGGAGTTGATTCCCCACCCGACGCTGCATCCGATCCTGCACCCGATCCTGTAACCGATACAAAACAAGAAGAAGCGGCCAACGATAAGAAAGAAGAAAATATCGGTATCTGGGGAATCAGTGTCACCTCAAGAAAAGACAAAAAGCAGAAGAAGGGAACGGGGCCGAATGCCACCCCTCCCGTCGTTCCTTCACCACCGCCCGAAGCTGAGCGTGATCCCGACCCAGAGCCGGAGCCGGATCCCGAGCCAGTCCCCGAATCCGTCCCAGATCCTCCTGCTGAAGTCGAGCCAGCGAAGAAATCAGACGATTCATGGGACATCCCTTTGTCCAAAAAAGATAAGAAGAAGAAGAAAACTAAGGGTACGGCTCAAGATGTGAAAGAAGTTTCACCTGCTGAGCTGGACATGAACAAGGACGAAAATAAAAAGGAGGACGCAGATGACTTGATCGACTTGGCTGATGCCCCTCCTCCCGAGCCGACTCCCCCATCTATGGACTTTACTGAACCTTGCGATGAAACAGGACAAGCCGAGCCCAATCCGTCGGATGAGGGTACCACGTCGAAATCCAAATCTAAATTTAAAGATAAGGACAAGGATAAAGAAGCAGAGAAGGAAAAGGAAAAGGTAAAGAAAGAAAAGGAACCAAAGTTGAGCGAAAAGGAAATAAAAAAGCTTGAGAAAGAGAGAAAAAAGGCAGAAAAGGCGGAGCTGGCAGAGAAGGCCGAGCAGGCCGAGAGAGAACGACTCGAACAAGAGGCCAAAGAAGCAGCTGAGCGGGAGGCCGAAGAGCAAGCGGCTTGGCAGGCAGAAGAAACGGCTCGATTGGAGGAGGAACAGAAGAAGCGGTTGGAAGATGAAGAAGAGGCGCGGTTGGAGGAAGAAGAACAGGCACGCATCGCGAAAGAAGAGGCTGCCCTAAAAAAGGATGAAGAGGAGCTTGCTTTGCTGGAGGCCAAAAAGCAACTCAGGGGTGGTAAGCTCGTCAGGAAGGACACAAATCAATACAATCTTTTGAAGGCAAGAGTGGCTAAGCGAGCGGGAGAAAAAGCTTCCCGCGACGCTGAGATAACAGCTCGTGGAGCCGGAGAACAGGCAGCTTGGGAAGCCGAGGAACAGGCAGCCCGAGAAGCCGAGGAACAGGCAGCTCGAGAAGCTGAAGAAAAGGCAGCTCGAGAAGCCGAGGAACAGGCAGCCCGAGAAGCTGAAGAACATGCCGCCCGGGAAGCTGAAGAACAGGCAGCTCGGGAAGCTGAAGAACAGGCAGCTCGGGAAGCTGAAGAACAGGCAGCCCGAGAAGCCGAGGAACAGGCAGCCCGAGAAGCTGAAGAACAGGCAGCCCGGGAAGCTGAAGAACAGGCAGCTCGGGAAGCTGAAGAACAGGCAGCCCGAGAAGCCGAGGAACAGGCAGCCCGAGAAGCCGAGGAACAGGCAGCCCGAGAAGCTGAAGAACAGGCAGCCCGGGAAGCTGAAGAACAGGCAGCTCGAGAAGCCCAGGAGGCGGCCGAGGCTGCCAAGAAGTCGTCCAAGAAAAGCTCCAAGAAGGACAAGGACAAGGACAAGGACAAAAAAAAGAAGGAAAAGAAATTACCCAAGGAGCCGGAGCCGGACCCAGAGGCGAAACCAGAGGCGGAACTGGAGCCTGAGCCAGAACCTGAGCCGGAGCCAGAACCAGACTTGAAGCCAGAAGAAGTTGAGGAGCTCCTGTCGGTCAAAGGCAAATCAACAAAGGAGGCGTTCTCCTTCTGGCGTAGTAATGGCAATGGGTCCAAAAACTCTAAAAAAGGTACGTTACACGCTTATCTTGTTTTGGCGTTACCACAGCGCTTCTCCATTGACTCTCACATTAATTCTGGAAGATGGTTTATTAGCCAGTGACACGGACGCCACACCCCCATCCAAGGCTTCCGAGGGCGTTTCGACGAAAGGGACATCGTCTCGCAAAGCCGTTGGGTCAAAAATTGCGGACAGGCTCAGGACCTTTGAAGCTGTTTCGGAGGAGCCCGCGGCCGATTCCATTCCTACTCCTTCACCACCTCCACCACCACCTGCTCCAGCAACCTCTCCGAAAGAAGAGAAGAAGAGCTCTAAATCCAGCTCCAAGAAGAAGTCCCGAGACGCCGAAGAAGCAGAACACCAGAGTTCATCTTACAAGAAGAACCACAGGGTGTCGGAGCTACCTGGAAGTTTCCCAGCTGATGATGATGAATATGACATGGTTGAAGTCATTGAGATGACACCCAAAGAGAAACCAAAGAAGAGCAAAAGAAGCAAGGTCAAGGATGATGGAACATCTGCTCCTTTGCCGCCATCTCCTCCTCCGCCCCCATCAGTCGTGCCAGACGACCCTTTGACTCCCCCACCAGAGCCAAAACCATCGAAGAAAGCTCGGCCGAAAATCAATGGGGATGGACCTTCGTGGGCACGGTGGAGCGCGGCACCTGCAAGTCAGAAAGAGGAAAAGAAAGAGGAGAGAAAGGTCCCGACTTCCTCAAGATCCAAACCCGATAAGCCAATGAAACGCTCTCCGGAAAAGACCTCCTCCAAAGACTCTGGTTCTGAAAAGGCGGAGCGCTCACAGAAGACGGAAAAAGTTGCAAGCAGGTCTCGCATGGCAAGCATGTTTGCCAGTACACCGCCCATCTCTAGGTCCATGTCTACGCGTGACAAGGAAAGAGTGAGGAGCGGCGGGACCACGGGCAGATCATCCTCTCGACGTCGGTCGGTTGATGTGCATGGTCTGGCCTCACCACCTCCGCAGGACATGCCAGGAATGTCGTCCAAAGCTGCCAAGGTTTTCGGCGTGGGCAAGTCTGAGGACAAGAGGAAATCACGAAGAACTTCTGAGTACGAAGATGCCTTCATGACGGGCGCTCTGGACCCCGATGCCTCGGCTGCGAAGCGTGAAAGTCGTCGATCTCGGAAAGTCATACCAGACGAAGATGCCGTCATGGTCGGTGCCAACGTTCCAACGGGAACATTTTCTGGGCGCGGAGCCTCAAGCTCCAAGAAGACGGGGTTGTCCGGTCTATTCAGCGGATTGCTGACGCCAAAATCCGCCAGGCAGGATCCCTTTGGCGGAGTGGAGATGCACGGGGTTGATGAGACCGACCGTGATGCCCGTACATCAGCCCGCAAGTCGCGGCGCAGCGAGCGGGAACAGAACGATAGAGCAAACAACGGGTCTCCCCGTGAGAATCGTGAGAACCGTGAGAGACGCCGAAAGCACGAAGATGATGCAGAGGCACGCAGGGCAGAGGAGAAAGAGGCCAGAAGAGCGGAGCGTCGCGCGGCTCGGCAACGTGAAGAAGAAGAGCGACGCGTTGCCGAGGAGCGAGAGGCAAGAAGAGCCGAGCGACGTCGTCTACGCAAGGAAAAAGAGGCTGCGGCTCTCGCTGAAGAAGCGCGCAAGACATCCAAGCCAGAGCGTCGCCGGTCGGCTCAAGCTGAGCCGGTGGTGGTGGAAGATGATGTGGAACGCCGACGACGGCGTGAAGAGCGCCGTGCAGCCCGTGCTGGTGCAACTGCCACGGAGGATGTGTATGGTCAAAAGCGCAAGAGTAGTCGACGACGGACGGAGCAGTCGGGGGATGAACAGGCCTCCTACCCAAGCAAGCAGCGCAGACGGGATGGGGAAAAGAGCACGACATGGCCACATTCAGGGACATCATCGTGGGTCAAGGACCATTCCGACGCTCCACCTCCCCCCGAAGACAGTGGCCCAATGGAGGATGAACAGGCACGCCGTGAGGCACGACGGGCACGACGGCGGGCGAAGCAGGGCGAAGCGCCAGCAGACGACACAGACGACCCGCGTCGACGACGGGCCAGACGAGAAGATGGAGAAAGAGACAGACGTGTACCTGGCTCAGAAGGCAGTGGTGAGCGACAACAGAGCAGAAGGAACTCGATTCTTGTTGATGCGACTCCGCGATCAAGCTGGTGGAGAAAACTTAGGGGATGATTGATTTCTCTGTCTATTGAGCGTGTATTTTCTGAGCGAGCAAGCACATGCTTTTTTTTTTGTTTTTTTTTTAAAAAAAAAAACTTTTTGGATTTATCATTCTCCGGCTCTGTCTGTCGTATTATTTGGGCTCATGAGTGTTGGAAAGCACATTATTCGACAGCACTTCTTTTCTTTTTTTTTCTTTTGAGAAAAAAATGTTGTCTGTCCACCACGATGTGGAATTTTGGGGCATACAGTATACCCTTACAGTACATGTCATGTTATGACTTGATGATGAAGGAGACTGGATATGGTTTTAGCATGATACCCTTCGCCTTTTCGACATGACGTGTATATGTTTACATGTGTTGATGTGTGGAAGTGTCGTATTTGGTGATGCTTTTGGAATGCAGATGCCGGGGGGTGAGCATACGGGAACATGGAATGTTGATAGAGTCTGGTGTGCATGCGTGTCAAGTAAAATGGCCTGTGTGAGATGGATGGGAAGACAATTGCATCATTTGGCACTAAATATTGTATGGAGAATGGTTGGAATTACCTTTGCAATATGTATGAATGTATAAATAAAGTATGAATGTCAGTACATGTATGCCTAATCGACTCGTGGCAGGTTGGCCAGAATCGGAAACTGCCCGCCACCTGCAATGTGGCGATGTGGCGTGGCCAGCTGATTGCAGACCAGCCCACTGCCAACTGCCAGCGTGTCTGGTCCCATTCATCCTGTTCATCCCATCCTTCCCGTCCATCATATCCATGCTTGTTTGCACTGCGCATCGCGCGTGACGATGCTTGCATCGTGCAATCATCTGTCCTCTGTCCAGTCTTTGCAACGAGTCTCGAGACGGATTCCTCTTGTCAGCTAGGTAGCCTGTGTCTTGCTTCCGTCCCTTGCCGCCGCCGCCGCCGCCGCCGCCGCCGAGCCTTGCCATGGCCGCTCCAGGAAAGCAGTCACGATGGGGCTCGTTGCTTTCCCAGGCCGTAGCCGGCGTGGAGTCGAGGCTGGATACCATTCTGACTGATGCGGACGAATCCGAGGCCTCGGCTGCTGCGTCTACAAATACGACGACGACTGCGGCGACGAAGACGACGACGACGACGACAAGCACAAATACCGCTCCGAAATCGCCATCAAAGCAACCGACAGCCTCGTCAGCCATTAAAGCAGGTCTTGCCGACTCCCGATCATCGTCTAGGAACCGTGTCAATGACCGGCTTCAGGCAAGGCTAGCCCAGGCCATGGCCGGCAAGGCCTCTTCTGCCAGTGCTGCCAATTCGAGTAGTCGAGCGACGACATCCTCGCCGAGAAGCTCAACCGACCAAGCTCGCCCATCTTCCATAGAACAACAACGAAAGCCCACTGTAGTAGACACGAAAGAAGCCTCGGCCTCGGCGGCCGACAAGCCGCAACACGATGCGACCTCCCATGAGCTGAATGCCGCCGGGAGCAATGGCGTTGTATGCTCTACTTCCGAATCACCCGACGACGTCTTGCGGGCAGGTACCATTGAGGCGGGTCCAGCGGCGGGGCGCGAGCCAAAAGAGAATATTACGACGATCCGACCCGACGTCAACGGAGAATCCGAAGTCTCCCAAGAAGACCAGCATGGTTCGCAAACAGTGTCAGGCGACGAGGTCAAACTGCCTCGGTCAGAGCAGGACCCTTCGGAAGTGCTGGCCAACGCAGACAATCCACAAAATCAACAACAATCGGAACTGATCAAGGAGTTGCAAGCCCTGAGCGATAGACAGCAGCAGGAGATCCAAGACTATGTCGAGCGCGTGGACTCGCTCGAGTCCAAGCTTCAATATCTGTCCAGGACGGCCACGGAAGCCGCGAAAAAGGCAGCGTCGTCAGCACCGTCTGGCAGCGCCGAGCAGAAACTGGCGGAAAAGGACGAGAAGATTGCGTTGCTCATGGAAGAAGGACAGAAGTTATCGTCGAATGAGCACAAATTAAGAGCCACGACCAAGAAGCTTCGAGCGCTCCTTGGCGAAAACGAGAAGCAGATCGCCGACCTAAAGACGAAACGAGACAAGGCCATTTCCGATGCCGAAGCCCTGCGGTCGCGCCTGGACGGGTCCGAGGAGACGAGCCGAGCCACTGCTGCGCTCCGCAGGGAAATCGACGCTTTGAAACGAGAAAACGTCAAGAAGGACGATGCCCACCGACGGCTGGACCAGGAATGGACGAAGAAGATGGACCAAGCCGAGGCCTCTCACCGAGATGCTCTGAACAAAGCCCTGGCCGCGGAGCGTCAAAAGCAAAAGACACTCGAGGAAGCCAACGCGAGTCTCGCCGCCGAAAAAGAGGCCGCGGCTGAGCAAGCCCGGCAAGACGAAATCGAATGGCGCGAGAAGCTCGAGCGGGCCCACGAACGGGCGCGAAAGACGGAGACGGAACTCAAGACCGAATTGCTCGCCACGGAGGGCAAGCTGGAGGCCATGCGCGTGGCCGCCGAAGAGGCCTCCTCGGGCAGCGGCGGCGACGCCCAGGTCAAGATGTTTCGGCAGATGGAGACGCTGCAGTCCCAGTATGCCGCGGCGAGGCAGAACTGGCAGGGCATCGAGGCGTCTCTGCTGGCCAAGCTGGGGGGGTTGGAGAAGGAGAGGGATGAGGCGCAGAGGCGGGAGTCGGAGATGAGGAGGAAGGCGAGAGATGCGGTAAGTTTATTGGTGCTTTTCAAGAGTTTGTCAAGGACTTTTTAAGGGCTTTTATACGAGGCACTTTATATAAGGGCACTTTTATATGACGGCACTCTTAGTATATAGTGTGTCTTTATTTCTTTTCTTTCTCTTTTTTTCTTTTTTTCTTTCTCTTTTCTCTTTTCTCTTTTCTCTTTTCTCTTTTCTCTTTCTTCTTTTTTCTTCTTCTTTTTTTCTTCTTTCTTTCTTTTCTTTCTTTTCTTTTTTCTTTTCTTTTCCTTTCTTTCTTTTTCTTTCTTTCTTTTTCCTTTTTTTCTTCTTTTTCCTTTTTCCTTTTTCCTTTCTTCATTTATTATATTCTTAAGTCCTTTTTAAATCCTTTCAAGCTATGCCTAGGCGTTTTTAGCCTAGCTTTTGCATCTCTTTCGAGAGCAACTACTAACCTACTCTTCTAGGCCGTCCGTCTGAGACGACTCGAGGATGAGCTTCACGATGTGCAACCGGCTCTTATTTCTGCTCGTCAAGAACTAGACGTCTGTCGAGACGAGATGGCCAAGCTTCAAGCATCGTACACTGCTTGTCAGGTCTCCTTGGCAGAGGCGCGAGAAGAAGCTGACAGGCTGAAACGAGAAATCCATGATGGAAATGACAGAAATGACGATAAAGAAGGGAGGGTAGGAGGAGAAGAAGGAGATGGAGATGGAGATGGAGACGAAGATTCAGTCGAGGCGCAGCGACGCCACTGGGTGGATGCAGTGGCAGGAGCCACAGCAACAAACAGGGATCACCAAAGCCGGCCAGAGTCACCGCTCTTGTCCATATCCAGGACATGTAGCTCAGACTTGCTGGGGCTGGGCATCTCCGGACCAGGCAAATCACGGAGATGCCTCACGCCCGGCAGCGTTTCAGAAATTCACCCCACCGATATCGTGTCACCACTGCTACCACCAATGTCATCACGACGTATCGGGGTCCCGTCGAGTACGCGAACACGGGACCAGTCCCATGCCGGGTCCGGCCCGCCGCCCACGCCATTTTCGCCGTTCGAACCGGCCAGCGAGACGGGACAGTTCCCCTATCCCGCGGCTCTGGATCGAGAAAACGGAGGGGTGGCAGTCCTGCTGGACCCGATCTCGAGTTCACCCCGTCACACCGTGGCGCAGGACATGATCTCGGTGTCCACCGTCGCGGCCGGCCCATCCGTCCAGCTCGTCGAGAGAATGAGCGCCGCCATCCGCCGGCTGGAGGCCGAGAAAGTGACGGCCAAGGAGGAAATGGCGCGCGTGTGCGGCCAGCGCGACGAAGCGCGGACGGACCTCGTGGCCCTCATGAAGGAGATTGCCGAGCTCAAGGCCACGGCGTCGCGGGTCCCGGATCTGGAACAAGAGGTGGCCAGTCTGGACGCGCGGTACCAGACCACGCTGGAGATGCTGGGCGAGAAGAGCGAGCTGGTGGAGGAGTTGAGGGCTGATGTGGAGGACGTCAAGGCCATGTACCGGGAGTTGGTGGAGCGGACTGTCAAGTAGATTGGGCTTAAGGTGCCAAGAAATGAATCGTTTCATGTGTCATGTCCTATGTGCGAGTAGATAGATATGTGTGCCAGATATGCATGCGAGTAGACATGCGAGCAAGTAGAGCACATCAAGGAGGCGATCGACCGGACTGCATTCACCGAAGACGTGCATGCACAACCAGGATGTGACGATGGAGGCACCAGGGAACAACGCAAGGCGTGTATGCCGGTCTAGGATGGAATTTCATGTTCCTAAATTATAACCAAGGAGGTATGAAGGAGGGGCTGAAAGATGAATGAATGTGTTTATGTGTTGGAGAGAGAAAAGAGTGTGAGAGAGACAAAAGAGAGAGAGAAGAGAAAGGAGGGAGGGGGGGGGGGGTTGAAATAAAAGAAAAAGAAAATAATAAATAATAAATAATAATAATAATAATAATAATAATAATAATAATAATAATAATAATAAAGAAACAAATGAAGAGAAATAAAGAGAGGGATATTTCTTTAGTCTTTTTAACGCATAACAAGCAATTGTACCGGCCTTTACCCTCTACTCGAGACAATCTTAGCATCGTATAGCCGACCTTGTTGCAGCAAGTGCGCCGTCCGAACCAAGACTCGTATTGCTCTGGAGTCGTCTCGTGGCTGGTTGGTATTTTCTGTGAAGTAATGACATGTACAGAAAGAAAGAAGAAATACGAGAGAAGAAATAAGAGAGAAAGACAAAAGAAGAAAGAGGAGGAAAATAAAATATAGAAACGCAGTGTATGAGCAAATTACGTTCCAACTACAGCAAGAGCCAATACTTGAACACAATCCTTCTACACTTGCGTATATACCTCCTTGCGCTCACTACAATTCACGGCCCCAACTCAATACCTTCCCGTTCTGCACCCCGCACGATATAAAGACGGACCTGGCAGAGCGTCAGTGTTGGTCAAGTATCCATATTCCAATCCCAAGTTCGCTTCTGGCTGTCGTGACGTACTTCTTTATCGGGCGCCAGGCCCAGAGCCAGTTCTTCCTGGGCGTTCTTGATGCTGAAATCGGCACCTTGTTTTAGTAATGCGATTGCCACGTCTCCTGTTTGGAGGTTGTTAGTACGTTTGGGTGTTTTTGTAATTTATTTGAATTGTTTAAGATTTCTTTTCCCCCTTTTCTGTTTTTACTTTTCTTTCTTGTTCGTTTTCTCTGTATTTATTTTACTTTTATAATGAATGGGGCTAAAGAAACGAAAGAAAGACTGGAAACAAAAAAGGAAAAAAAAAAGGGGGGGGAAGGACCAAGACGTACCGTGACCCTCTGCAATGGCATGATGGAGGGGCGTATAGCCTTCATTGTCCGTCGGATTAAGGGGGCTGCGATTCTCAAGCAGGAGGTTCGTCATGGGGACTGATCCGGCGGCGGCGGCGCGGTGGATGGGATACTGGCCGCGATGGTCGCGGACTCTAGTCGAGGCGGAGCCCGGGGGAGGCATGTTGAGGAGGAAGCGGGCTGTGTCCATGTTTTTCTTGGAGGCTACAAAGTGGAGAGCCGTCTGGAAGAAGCCGTGTAGGTTAGTATAGAAAAGGTGCGAGTTTTCTTTTCCTTTCTATTTTTTTCCTTCCTTTTTTTCCCCTTTTACAAGACCGTCAACTCGGGGTGTTTGGTCCCGGAACAAAACACACCTGTCCGCTGTAGTCTGCTTACGGTTAGACCTTTCACGGCACGGCTTGAAATGAGTTGAAGGAGGTCAAGAGGGGCAACTCTCACTTTTCTCATTGATGTTGGCGCCTTTTTGAAGCAGCACATGGAGAACGGGCTGACTATCTGGCAGGCTGGCAGATATCATGAGGGGAGTCCAGCCGCTTCCGTCCTGGGAGAGGAGAAAAAGTCAATAATAGCAGAGTTGGGAATGGGAACCAACAACGGGGAGAGGAATGAAATGGCGGGCGTTTTCCCTCCTCCTCTTCTTCTTCTTCCCTTCAAAACTCACTTGAACGTCTGGATCAAATGACTTTTGGTTCGCGAGCAAAGTCACAATCTCGAGGTTATTAGACGATGCGGCCCAGTGAATGGCGTAGCGCCCATCATCGTCCTTTTTGGTCGAGAGCTTTGGATCTGTCTATGGCGCCAATGTCAGGCAAGTCTGGGTGGAAAGCAATAAAGGCACTTGTCTTACGTTGAGCAGTCCTTCTGCCTTGACGACTTTTATGTTTCCGATTCAAAATGAAGAAAGAAAATCGAGAAGGAAAGGGAAAAAAAAATTAAATTAGCTGCGGCTGCGGCTGCGAACTTGCGACTTGTTCTTGTTCTTGTTCTTGTTCTTGTTACCCACCATTTCCCTCTCTGGCAGCTGTGTGCAGAGGAAAGCGATCGTTGTCGCTGTCCATGTGAGTCGAGGAGATGCTAGAAATGAATTTGCCTGATGTTCTTGGTAGATGGATGATGTACTCGTTCGGAACAGCCTTTCCGTGAATAAAGAATGAAGAATGAAGAGATCTTGGATCTTGTCGCTTATTGTATGTGCATGTGTACATTGATGTAGCATGTACGTACCATAAGTACCTTTGGGATGAATGCCGTTCATCTGTGGCGCTGTGGCGCTGGCCGCGTTGGAGCGCCACACTCACGTCAAAATGACGGCCCCTGTCGTTTTGAGCGTCACTTGACATTTACTTTTGCCGTTTTGATATTTGGCATTTGGCGATCCAACATTCAGCATTCGACCTTGGCCATTCGGCACTTGCAACTCTCACGCAAGTGTTCTGTTTCCGCCCGACCCCATCAGCCGCGATGGAGACGCAGCAGCAGCCGCGCGATGCGCTACAACTCGGCGTCCTCGCGTCTCGGAATGCGCTCATGTCGAGGAGCTTGTATTCGAGCAAGACGCTCGAGCATCATCACCAACCGAATTCCTCTACCACCTCTACGACCACAGCCACCACCACCACCAGCAGCAGCAAACGACAGAAACTCGACGACGAATACGGCGATCCGAGCTTGAAGCGTCGCTTTCAAGCCGAATACTCGAGCGTCCAGACTCTACCCGCGTCACTGGCAGCCAAACAACCGTCGAGGCAACCAGGCAAGAAGCTCCTTGTTCCCAGACCGAAGCCCGGCGGCGCACCCACGCAGAAGTTGCTCGAGGCTGGGCCAGATTCCGTCGGCAACGGCTCAACGACTCCATCGCCGCAGCAGCAGCAGCAAACCAACACGAGCCTCTTGTCAAGAAGAGACGGCCCCGGCGGCGTCGCATTTCAACAACAGAAGCCCGAGTGGCATCCTCCATGGAAGTTGATGAGGGTCATCTCGGGCCATCTCGGCTGGGTGCGCGCTCTGGCCGTCGAGCCCGGCAACAAATGGTTCGCCAGTGGTGCAGGCGATCGGACCATCAAGATCTGGGATCTGGCCTCGGGCTCCCTCCGTCTGACCCTGACCGGACACATCAGCACCGTCCGCGGCCTCGCAGTCTCCCCCCGACACCCTTACCTGTTCTCCTGCGGCGAGGACAAGATGGTCAAGTGCTGGGATCTCGAGACCAACAAGGTCATCCGACACTACCACGGCCACCTCAGCGGCGTCTACACCCTCTCTCTGCACCCGACCCTCGATGTTCTCGTCACGGGAGGTCGGGACGGCGTCGCCCGCGTATGGGACATGCGCACCCGGAGCAACATCCACGTGCTCTCCGGCCACACCGGCACCGTCTCCGACCTCCAGTGCCAGGAGGCCGACCCCCAGGTCATCACGGCGTCGCTCGATTCCACAGTCCGCATGTGGGACCTCGCTGCCGGTAAGACCATGGGCGTCCTGACCCATCACAAAAAGGGTGTTCGGGCTCTTGCCGTCCACCCCAACGAGTTTACCTTTGCCAGCGGCAGCACGGGGAGCATCAAACAGTGGAAGTGTCCCGAGGGGGCCTTTATGCAGAATTTCGAAGGCCAGAATGCCATTATAAATACATTGAGTGTCAATCAGAACAATGTCTTGTTCTCAGGAGGTGTGTTTTATATATCTTTCTTTTGTTTTTATTTTTATCTTTATTTTCATGTCATCTTGCTTTTCAGCTCCTAGCTAACCCTCCCCTCCAGGTGACAACGGCTCAATGAGCTTCTGGGACTGGAAAACCGGCCACCGCTTCCAATCGCTCGATACCACCGCCCAGCCAGGTTCCCTGGACGCCGAGGCAGGCATCATGAGCTCAACCTTTGATCGGTCTGGCTTGCGTTTAATCTGCGGCGAAGCCGACAAGACGAGTGCGTCCTCCTTTTCTGCTTCTTCATTTCTTCTTCTTTTTTATTCTAGTATCTTTCTATCTTTCCCTTGATGCTACGACAAGACGTATAATGTCCACGCTATTCCCCTTGAGCCCCATCCCGTGGCCAAACCAAACCGTGCTGACAAACCCCCTACAGTCAAAATCTGGAAACCAGATGAAAATGCCACGGCGGAGACTCATCCCCTCGAATGGACACCCACATTGGGGCGGCGCAAATTCTAAATACTGAGACGAGAAGCTGAGGAAGGAAGAAGAGAACGAGAGGGGGGGGGGGGGGGGGGGGGGGAATGAGCAATTTTCGTTGCATGTCTAGCGTTTTATTTAAACGGAAGAAAACAGAAAAGAACATTATTTGATTTTGGGAACATGAAAACGGAAGAAAAGGGGGAAAGAATAGAAAAGAGAATAAAGTTGGGCCTCGCTTTGGAATACCCCCATACTGAACGAAATGTTGTACACTATATACACTCATACACTACTGTACATTACATTCCAGCTCCCCCCCCTTTTTTACACGCCAATACCCATGGCTTTTAATTCTCCGTCGTCACGCAGCGCCATCTTCACTTCATCATCTGCAATGGCGAGACGCAGCTTGCTCGACCTCTCGGCGCGGTGGGCTTCCAGATGAATCAGTCCCGCGGCCACGAGGTCCAGCGCGGCCGTGTGTACGAAACTGGGCCGACCCATGCGTCGCTGGGTGGTGGTGGTGGTGGCGGCAGCGGCGCCGGGTGTGCCCTGCAGACCATTGTCCAGGATCTGCGCCATGCTCGCCAACGCGGGTGCTGCGTGGGCGGTGGCCCGCAGCAACTCATCGACGGTGTCGCCGAATGTCGTCTCCGCGAGGCCTGTCCGCCGGATCCGCAGGAGCAGTGCTGCCATGAGCAGCTTGGACATCAGGGGCAGCCCGCGCAGGTGCTGTTGTATGGGGTTGGTCGTCGCCTCGTTGATGGCCTTTTTGATCGTCACGATGGTGACTCTGCCCCGTCGGGGCATCGGATCTTGCTTGCCGTGCTTGCTCGGTGTGGTCGGATCGCCCTGCACATCGTTTTCGGCAATCTCCACGGCTCGTCGGCAGATGTCGAGAGCGCGTCGCGCGTCGCCGCTGACTGCCGCAACCTTTCGGCTCGCGAACTGGACGGCATCTGCATCCACGACGTCTCCGGGGACACCCTCTAGACGAGACTGTATGATCTTCATGAGCTGCTCGTGGGTGTAGCCGGGGAAGGTGATGCGTGTAAGACCTGGTAGATGTCAAGCGCTGTTAGACACAGTATTTTCTTTTTCTTTTTTTTTTCTGTTT
>SRPW01000711.1:0-16661 GCA_018360225.1 Claviceps pusilla | reverse complement strand
AAAAAAAAACCTCCTAGCTCACAGCCGGTAGAGACCCCTTTCTCCTCAAAAACTCGACGCTCTTCCACACGGCCAGCTTGAGCTTAAACGGCGTCTCGCGGCGCTGCGTCTCCACGTCGGAGGCGTCATCTTCGAGCCACGTAATATTGCTCTCCAGAGCGTGCGCAAGCGGCCACAGCGGATGCGTCTCTTTGCAGGCGTGAATGTCCTCGCGGACCGTGTCCAGCCATTCCGCCCGGCGAATGGGACGGAGCTTGTAGCCCATGTCCTTCAGGATGGCCCAGAAGTGACCAAACTTCATGCCGTGATGGAGCTGGACCAGGGGTGTCATGGAGGCGTCCATGGCTGCGGTGATGATTCTGGCGGCCGTTGCGGATACGTCCGAGACGGGGAGCCATGTGTCCACCTCGGCATCGTTGTATACCCCTATGCGGAGGCATGATGCGACGAGTCGCCAGATGTAGTCATCGGGGTTTGTGAATCCTTCCGTCGGCGACCCGATCACGATGCCGGGACACATGACGCTGAGGCGGTTGGCGGCGGCGGCGGCGGCGGCGGCGGTGATCTCGGGAGCGTTGCGCGCCGCCGCTCTTCGCACCAGGGCCTCGGCCACGAACTTTGTTTGTGAGTAGCCGGTGCTGTCTGTCGCGACGAGATCGCGCATCACCTCCTCTTCGGTCTTCTTGTCCGACGTCTGGAGCCCGCCGCCGACGTACACGAGGCGCATGTGCTGCGACTGGACGGCCATGTCGAGCAGCTGCACCGTCGACAGCACGTTGGTGGACTCGAGCACCGGGTACGGCTTCGTAAAGTGCACTTCGGCGCCGTTGTGGATGATGACGTCGGCCGCGGAGCCGTCTTGGAGGCACTTCCAGCGCTGGGCATCGAGACCCAGTCTCGGGAGAGACAAATCCCCCGGCCAGACCTGGAGCTTGTGCTCGTGCAGGTCGGTCCACCATGAGGCCGTCTTGGCCGCGGAGATGAGACGGGCCCGGGCGACGGGGGCCGTCTTTGCGCGCACCAGGGCGGTTACTCGGGCGATTTGGTCGTCTTCGAGCAGCTGGCGCAGGAGCTCTATGCCGAGGAAGCCGTTTGCGCCGGTGAGGAAGACGTTGGCGGGCCTTGATGAGGACGAGATACCATTGCCGTTTATGTGTGGCTTGGAACGTGCCTGAGAAGCGGAGATGACGGCATCATGCTTGGCGATTTCGGCGAGGAGGTCGACGGTCGTGGTTTTGTTTCCACCGGTGGTGTTGGCCGTCGTCGACGCGGGAGGAGGTCCACTGTGGTGATCAACAGGCCGGCTTTGGTCGACCGGCTCATTGGGGACGTCTTTTTGGGCTTCGGAAATGCGCAGTGCCAGGCTCCTGATGGTGGTAGACCTGTCCACCAGGACATGCATGCTGATGCGGACGTCGAATTCGTACCGGATGAACGCAATCAGGGACATCATGTTGACCGAGTCCAGGCCTGTCGTGTGGAGAAGTACATGGCCGAGCTGCGTCTCGTCCGATGTCTCGTCCGATGGAGGATGATGTCCGTTTCTCGGAGTCCACGAGGGGGTCATGGATAGGATCTTTTGCGCCAGCTTGTGCGCTATCTCTTCGTCGTGGCCACCCTTTTCACCCCTGGAATCTTCTTCGCCCCTGGACGTCGTCGTCGTATCGGGGGATTCTGGTGCCGGTGCCTCGGGCTGCGGCGTCGCGGCTTCCTCCCCTCCGAAGAAGGACCTTGCCATGTCGCGCAGCTGGCGTCTGTTGACCTTGCCGCTGGCCGTGGAGGGAAACGAGGCAAGACGGAGAAAAGCAGCCGGGATCATGTAGGGGGGTAGCTGCTCCGCGAGCCGCAGCCGAGCAGCGTTGCCAATGTCCGTCTTATGGATCGTGCAAGGCTCTCTCCCGACGCCGTCGACCGAGGCGCGCACTCCAGATGGGCCCGGGTCCGAGGATTCCATGCAGACAAAGGCGACCAAGATGGGCGGCCCGGATGATGTCGCATCAACCTCGGGCTCAGCTTCGGCCGTGGGCGAGACTGCCTCCACCACAACCCGGCCGACCCCTGGTAGACATTGCGAGATGTGGTGTTCCACGTCACCCAGCTCGACTCGCCGGCCTCGAATCTTGACCTGCGCGTCCTTCCGGCCGACATAGACAAGGCTGCCGTCCTGGTTGTACCGGACCAGATCGCCTGTTTTATACAAGCGGCCCGATCTACCGGCATGGCCTGCCCAGCCCCTGACAAGCCAGTCCGGGTCTTTGATGAAAGCTGCCCCCGTTCGGTCCGGGTCATTCAGATATCCTTCTCCCAGGATCGGCCCTTCCAGCAACAGCTCGCCGACGGCTCCGAGCGGAGCCAGCCGGTCGTGGTTGGCGGCATCCGTGACCCATGTTACTGCTCCGGCGCCGAACCCGATGCTCACGTTTGTGTCGCCGGGCTTCGAACGTCCTCGGCTGATGGTTGCGGACGGGGTACATTCTGCCGGGCCGTAGGTCGTAACGACGCGAACGCCGTCCGGCCAGCCCGTCACGTCGTCCATCCTGACGACCTCGCCTCCCAGAACCACCGTCTGCAGACGGCCCAGCTTCGCCCGATGCAGCAGCGCACGAGCGACGGACGGGGTCAGGTCCACGAGGTTGACCTTCATGGACAGCAGAGACTCGGTGAGGTTTTCCTTGCGATCCGACTCGGACGGCACGCACACGCAGCCGCCGACGGCCAGGGTGGCAAACGTGTTCAGGAGACACACGTCAAACATGTACGACGAAAAGTCCAAGGCGCGCGTCGTGGCCGAGTAGCCGAAAAGCTCTGCCTGGTGGCGGAGGGCCGAGCAGAACGCCTCGTGCGTAACCACGACGCCCTTGGGGACGCCGGTGCTGCCGGATGTGAAGACGAGGTACATGGGCGAGGAGGAAGGTTGTGGCGAAACCGCCGGACAGAGGCGAGGTGCGTCGCCGTTCGCGGAGAGGGTGTTTTGGAAAAAGCCCGTTCCAATGGATACGATGATATCGGTGAGGCTGCCGCACAGGGCGGCGTGGCTGCTGGAGGAGACGACCAAGCGCGATCGTGTCTGGTCGATGATGGAACGAAGGCGGGATATCGGCTGCGACGGCTCGAGCAACACAAAAGCGGCGCCGGCCTTCAGCACGGCAAGCATGCCCACGACGGCCCAGCGGGATTTCTCAAAGCACAGCGGCACGATGGCTCCGGGACCGACGTGCAGGAGGTCGGACAAGCGGCGGGCGAGGACCGTGGCCAGCTTGTCGAGCTCCGTGTAAGTGAAGTCGCCGTCCCACGCGCAGACCGCGTGAGCATGGGGCCGGGCCTCGACCATCTTGCCGACCATGTCGTGTATACACGTCTTGGCCGGCCGGGGGACGACCGAGTTCCATGCCCAGAGTTGATCCAAGTCCGCCGGTGACGCCATCTCCACGTCGCCCAGGGTTGTCTCGGGTGTGGCTCGTTGGAGCTGGTGAACAACGTGACCGAGCCGGTCCAGCAGCGCAGACACGAGCCATGCCTCGAGAACGGCCGAATCGAAGCTCGCCTTGACCGAGATTTGTCCCTCCTCGATGAACATGTCCAGGGTGAGGCCGTGTGTGTTGAACCATCGGTCCTGATCGCCGTGGTGCCACGTTCCGAGCGTGTCTGGCCGGGACTGGCCCGACGACTCGGGATGAATCACGACCAGGGTCTGGAACAGACAGGCCTGTCGAGTCCCGGACGATATTTTGGCAATTCGGTGCAAGCCCGTCTGTTCAAAGGGCATCATCTGCGAAGCCCCCCGTTGGACGGACTGGAGATAGTCGCCGACCGTCTGGCTGCTCGTGAACCGGACGCGCACCGGGACCGTGGCTATGGTCGGCGCTGGCATCTGATCAATGTCCGCGATCGGGACGTTTCTCCCCGCGAGCGTGGCTCCGAAGACGACGTCGCTCGAGCTCGTCATGTGGCCGGCGACGAGCGCCCACGCAGCACGCAGAAAGGTGGCCATCGTGACTCCCGTGACTCCCGTGTGGCCGTGTCCGTCACTGTCTCCACGCTTGGCAAACTGATGCGTCACGGCTTGATCCGCCAAGGGCTGCTTGACCGAGACGGGAAGAACAGGAAACGGAGCCGACCATGTCTCGCACCCCTGCATGAGCGCTCGCCAGTACTCCTGGGCCTCGGCGCCCCTCTGACCGAGAGTATGCTTGATGAAGAGCTGGTACTGTGCGGGCGCGTCGATGGACGTTCCGTGATAGACCTTGTTGACGGCATCGAGGATGAGAGGCAGGGACCAGCCGTCATAAAGCGCATGATGCGCGGTCAGTACAAACCACGTATACGCATGTGCTCCGGCTCCGTCTTTGACGAGCGCAAGCCGGACGAGCGGCTCCCCGACCCCCATTGGCGTCCTCCTGTCGGCCTGGATATACTCGTCCAGTTCACTGGCGTCGTCGATCCAACGGATGTCCTCGTCCAGGACCACCTGCAGCAAGCCGAGCGTGTTGTGGTTGACGATTCTCGTGCGCAGGATTGGGTAGAGTCGAACCACCGCTTCCCACGCGCCGCGGAAGGCTGAGACGGACACGTCGGGGTTGAGTCTGAGGACCGCCTGCATCATGTAACCCCCCTCTTCCTTGGAAGACAACGTCATGAGGCCCTCCTGGAGCGGAGAGCAGGGAAAGGCGTCCAGGATGGGGGCATCTCCCGGACACTGCGACGAAACGTCCTCGACAAGAGACGCGATGCTGGTCTCGCCGGCATCACCATGGCCGCGTATGAGAGCAAACGGCTCAATGTATTCCGTGGAGCGGTCCGTCAAGCGCACCGCCTTCTCGGCCACATGACACAGTCTGGGATCGGCAAAGATATCCCCCACGGACAGGGCAAGACCATCCTTTCGCGCGGCGGCGACGACCTTCATCGCCGAAATGGAGTCGCCCCCGATCCAAAAGAAGTTGTCATCCACCCCGATGTGCTCGGGCTCCATCTTGAGCACGCCGGCCCAGATCCTCTGCATTCTTTGCTCTGCTGGCAGGCTTGGCTGTCGCTTGGGTGCTGCTGAAGCGACGGGCCCGGGCGTGACGACGAACCCGGCAAGCGCCTTTCGGTCGACTTTACCGTTTTCGTTGATGGGCAGTTTGTCGAGAATCGTGATGGATCTGGGAACCATGTATGAGGGCAGGTTGGCGCGCAACAAGGCCAGGAGCTCATCTTGCAAGTTCGCCGGCATTGTCCGTGTCTCGATGGCCGCGGCGGCGGTGGTGACAAAAGCGGCGAGCGTAGTTTCTCCTTCTTCGCGATGCTGGGACACGACCACCGCGTCCTTGACGCTCTCGTGGCGTTGCAAAACGTGCTCAATCTCGGCTGCTTCGACCCGTTGGCCCCGGATCTTGACCTGACCGTCCACTCGGCCCAGGAACTCGAGTTGGCCGTCGAGCGGCCGGTAACGGGCATGGTCTCCGGTTCGGTAGGCCCTCACCGACTGTCCATGTACATTGACCGAGACGAAGCGGTCGGCATTGAGCTCCGAACTTGTATATCCCCTCGCAAGTCCATCCCCCATGGTAACCAGCTCGCCGACGATGCCGACGGGGACGGGTCGCAGCGCAGAGTCCATCACGCAGACACCGGTGTTGCTGATCGGGCGGCCGATGGGCACTCTTTCGGCCAGCAACCCAGCTTCTTCCTCCTTTCCCTCGGGGCAATAGACCGTGCTCATACAAGTATCCTCCGTCGGCCCATAACAGTGGATGACGGTGCCGCTCACAAGCCCAAGCGCGGCGTTATACACAGCCGGATCACACAGCTCGCCCCCGGTACACACCGTGTGCAGCGTCCTCAGAAGCGTGGGGTGTTGCACGTGCTCCTTGAGCAGCGCGGGGGTAAAGAAGGCATTCCGAACGCGGTGTTGTGTGTAGATGCTCGTCAAGGCATCCGCATCCATGGCAGTCAGGTCGTCGACGCACACGAGGGTGGCCCCGTTCAGGAGCGCGGTGTAAATCTCCCACGTGGAGGCATCGAAGGCGAGGTTGGAGACGTGGGCCATGGTTCCCCGGGGATCCAGCTTCTTGAACGAGTTTCCCTGCTTCGTTGCCAGTCGTACGATGCCCCGATGCTCGATGATGACGCCTTTCGGTCGCCCCGTTGAGCCCGACGTGAACATGACATACGCGATGCTCGAAGCCGTCGGAGGCGACGCCGACGTCGAGTCTCGGGTATCGACAATCTCCGGCGTTTCTTCCTTTAAAACACCGGAAACGGGGACCAGGTCGACGTTGCCTCGCCGGACGGCTGGGAAGGTTGCGTCGTCACCAGTCAGTACGAGCATACTGCCCTGCGAAGCGGATAGAATGCTGTCGAGTCTCCCCGGCGGCAACTTGACATCGAGGGGCAGATAGCCCAGATTTGCCTTGAGAATGCCCAGGAACATCACAATGGTCTGCGGACACCGCGAGGCGTAGACCCCGACCAGTGTTTCCGCCGCCAGGGACGGCCGACGACGGCTCAACCAACGACAAAGTCTATCCGATTGCACGTCTAGCTCGGCATAGGTGAGCGCGGTCCCGGTCCGGGAGTCCGTGACGGCAATCTCGTCCGGGTGAGCAGAAACCTGCTGCCGGAACACGTCGACCACGCTGCTCTCCCGGGGATACGGGCAGCGATTCACGCCGACGAGCCGCCATTGCTCCAGTCTGGCCTGGCAGTCGGGCGTCAGCA
This sequence comes from Claviceps pusilla, assembly GCA_018360225.1. NCBI lineage: Eukaryota > Fungi > Ascomycota > Sordariomycetes > Hypocreales > Clavicipitaceae > Claviceps > Claviceps pusilla. Next base: position 9,959 of record SRPW01000711.1, on the reverse strand, counting down.
GAGGCAGAGCGTGAATCCTGGTCTCCGGCTCGGCCATGCCGCGTTCGACAAGGTCGCAGAAGGTGCGCGTCAGGTTCTCAATCGTCTGTGGCCGATACAGATCTGTCGAGAAAACCACCCGTCCGCGCAGACTCTGCTTCTCCTGGAAGAGATGGCATTCCAGATCGAATCTCGAGGTGACGGACGAGCTCAGCGGCTCGCTCACAACACCCTGCAGCTGAAAACGGCCAAGGTCCAGCTGGGGATGCAGGGCAAAGACGATCTGGACCAGCGGGTTGCGAGACGCATCCCGGTCTGTCTGCAGCCGCGACACAATCGTCTCAAAGGGGACGTCCTGGTTGGCAAACGCGCGTGTTGCGACGGACCGCACCTGCTGGACCAGGTCCTGGAACGATTCCTCCTCTTCGATCCTGATGCGCATACACTGGATGTTGACGAAGAAGCCGATCATCTCCTCGAGCTCTTGGCGGTTTCGATTCGCGATCGGGGTCCCGATGGTGGCGTCGGTGGCGCCGGTGAGACGGTAGTGCGCGGCCCGGAAGGCGGCGAGGAGCACGATAAAGGGCGTGACGTGACGGCGCGCCCTGCAGAAGTCCATTAGCTTGTCGTAGAGCGATCCCGCGATCTCAAACTCCCGCGCGGCCGCCCGGCCGGACAAGGCGGCCGGTCGTCGTCCATCACACCACAGCTCTGCCGGTCTGCTCCCGTCCAGATGCTCGACCCAATAGTCGAGCTGTCGTTGGTGCTCCTCGGCCTGGTCGGGTCCTTTTTGCCACGCGGCGTAATCCTGGTATCGGACGGGCAACGGCTTCACGGCAAGTGGCCGGGGCGGCGGCCCGGCTTGACGCGCCGCGGAATACAACCCGGCCAACTCTTTCCGGAGCACATCGACGGACCAGCCGTCCGAAGCGATGTGGTGCATGACGATGGAGAGCACATGATGGTGCTCGCCTAGCCGGTAGAGCTTGACTCGCCATGGCTTCTCCCTCTCGAGGTCAAACGGCTTCGTTTGTTCTTCGGCGACGCCCCTTTCCCACGACACCACCTCCTCCGCCCCGTTCGTCGCCGCGGTGTCCAGGTCAGTCACATCGAGCCGGCTCGGCCGAAACGGCTGCACAATCTGAACGGCAACCCCGTTCCGCTCCCCAAACGTGGTTCGGAGCGTCTCGTGGCGTTCCTCGAGCGCACACAGCGCGGCCGTGAGCGCGTCATAGTCGAGTGGTCCGCGGAGCCGGACGGCAAAGGGCAGGAGATACCAGGTTGATCCGGGATGGAGCTGCTCCAGGAACCACAGACGCCTTTGGGCAAAGGACTGCTCGGCGTGCTCCCCCTGGACACTCTTCCTCCTCGGAATAGGAACGTGGCGGCCCGAACCGCCCGAGGCGCCAATCCTCTGCGCCAGAGCTGCCACGGTTGGACAGTCGAAGATGTCCTTGACGGTGATGTTGGCTCCCAGCCGAGTGTTGATGCCGGAAGACGCTCTCGTCGCATTGAGGGAATGGCCTCCGTGCTGGAAAAAGTCGTCATGGATGCCCAGGGTTATGCCGAGGACCCGGGCAAACGCCTCACACAACACTCGCTCCACGTCGTTCCTGGGAGGTTCCTGGTTCGTCTGCGCTCCGTTCAGGTCCGTCTTCTTGATTCCTCTGGCCAGAGCCTGCCGATCCAGCTTGCCGTTCCTGTTGATGGGCATCTTGTCGACCACGCGTATCAGCCTGGGAAGCATGTACGACGGCAGCTGACTCTTGAGCTCCTCGAGGACGCGTCTCTCGATCCTGCGAGTCAGCCGCAGCCGCAACGGTTGCGTGGCGAGCATACGACACGGCGGCTCCCCGAGAATCTCGGTCGGGAATCGGAACTTGACCCTGCCCGGGCCCTCTGCTGCTGCTGCCTGCAAGCGGTGGAAAACGGCGTCCAGGCCGCCTCGCCGAGAATGTTGTCGCGCCCAGCTCATCTCCACGCGGAACCCGGACGTCTCGGCGAGCCCGAGCAAGTCCGTCGTGGAAAGGGCGGGACAGGATTGCGTCTTGCCCGCCGCATATGCGTGCCAGTCGTCCCGTGGTACGCTGACCGTGTCCCCGCCGTCAAGCGCATCAACGACGCATCTTTCTCGCAGACCCTTGGCGTTGGGAATGTTGCTGATGGCAACCAGGGCGGGGGCGTCGGCCGGGCGTGACGTTAACATGTCGGCAACGGCGTCGCGGTCCAGCTTCTCGGCCACGAAATCCGTCCAGAGCTCTTCGGGCACGTCTCTGGTCTCGACATGGTGGCGGCCGTCGCGCTTCACGTGTACGACGGCCGAATACCGGTAACAGCTCAGCTCGTTGGTGGCTCTCATCTTCTTGGGCAGGATCTCGACGTGGGCCACTCGATCGGGGAATCGGTCGACCAGAGCGGTGAAAAAGGCCGGGTCGACAAGGAGCTCCTCCTCTGCTCTTTCGATCCGGGCCATCTCCTCGAGCAGTCGGGCCGTCGAGACGCGGCCCTCGGCACGGTGCAATATCTTGGCCACCTGGAACTCCCTGTACAGAGCAAAGGATCGGATGTCGCCAAAGAAGAGTTGCTCCGTGCTGTCCAGTTGGAGGAGATCTTCCACCACACTCGAGAGATAGTCGAGGCTGGGGAAGTACTGCACCACCGAGTTGACAATGACCAGATTGGGCGAGTTGAGCTCGCCGACTTTCCCGACGTCCGTGGCAGCGCCCAGATGGACAGACGTCTTGTCGGCCAGCGCCGGCATGGACCGCGCCATGGTCCGGACAAAATCGACGGCACGTTGGGCCGGATCGAGGCCGACATAACTGGTCAGGCCTTCGACAATGTTGAAGAGAATCATGCCCGTGCCGGATCCGATCTCGAGCACTGCACGCGGCTGGCCGCCGTCTCGTATTGCGGCAATGGTGTCATCCAGCCACTCATTCATCTCGGCAACATCAATGTTCTTACCGTCGTACATGGACGTCCATGCCGTGAAGTCCCGGCCCGGCCGCACCTTTTCCGTGTCGGCCAGCACAAGGTATTTCTCTGCGTTGAACAAATCTCCCCAGCCTCCGACGTGATCATCCTGCCCGTCGTCGGCGGCATCCTGGTGCTGTTTGTCGTCGTCCGGAGGCTCAGCTGCCGTCTCGTCGAGCGTGACGAAACCAACAAGCTCACATTGGCCCCGGCTTGATGGCTGCTGGGAAACCACGGCGACCGCATTCTCGACGGAACCACAGCCACGGAGGGCTTGCTCAATCTCTCCCAGCTCGATCCGATGACCTCGGAGCTTGATCTGTCCGTCCAGGCGCCCGATAAACTCCAACGCGCCATCGAGTGGTCTGCGGCGGACATGGTCGCCAGTCCGGTAGGCTCGTATTTCCTTTCCACCCAGTTCTATGGTAACGAAGCGTCCGATGTCCCGGCGAGGGTCGGTATATCCCCGTGCGAGACCGTCCCCGGTCAGGACAAGCTCACCCATCACACCCAGCGGAACAAGTCGCAGGTCCGGATCCATGACATGGGCTCCTGAGTTGTTGACCGCGGGACCAAGTGGCACTCCGCCGAGACATGGCTCCCTTTCCGAGTCAACGAATATTGTGCTCAGGGACGTGTTTTCCGTCGGCCCGTAACAATGAAACAGCTTGCCGCGCGGCAGCAGTTTCCTGGCGGCAATGAAATCCAGTGGGTGAACCTTCTCGCCGCCCACATATACGTCCCGTAATGCCTCGAACAATCCGGGGTGGTGGTGGGTGTACTCCTTGAAGAGAGCCGTGGTGAAGAAAGCCCTCTGGATCCGTTCGCGTGTCAGGATCTCGCCGAGTAGCCGAGGCTGCAACACTGCCATTGCCTCGATGCAAACGAGCGTCCCGCCATTGAGCAAGGCCGTGTATATTTCCCACGTGGCTGCGTCAAAGGCCACGTTGGACAAATGTGCCGTGATGTCCGTGGACGTCATATGCTGCACCGTAATGCGACATTTGGCCAGCCGCACTATGCTTCGGTGTTCGATCATGACGCCCTTTGGCTCCCCCGTCGAGCCCGACGTGAATAGGACATGGGCCAGACTTGTCGGCAGGGGTCGTCCTAATGTCCCGCGCTCGGTGGCGATGGAAGGATCCTGCGCTGGATCTTGCTCTTGCATCACATCTCCAATGGCCACAAACTCGGCAAGATGCTCCTTCAGCTCCGGTCTGCGCGTCTTCTGCCCGCAGAGGACCAGCCTGCGGCCGTGGAAGGATGACAACATCTTCTCCAGCCGGCCATGTGGCTGGTTGACATCGAGTGGTAGGTACGCCACGTGGGCCTTGAGAATACCCAGCAAGGCAACAATGGTCTCACACGAACGGAGGGCCAGAACGGCAACGACTGTCTCGGGCGGAAGCAATCGTCTCCGCAGCCACCGGGAGACGACATCGGATTGGCGGTCCAGCTGGCGATATGTGAGTTGTCCGGAGGAATCTTTGACTGCCACAGCATCCGGACGGTTGGCGACCTGCTGCTCAAACATGTCAACGACGCTGCAGTCTCTAGGATAGTCGTCTTCCTGCCCGCCAAGCAGATTCAGTTCCGCGAGCCTCTGACGTGCGTCATCTGTCAACAAGGGCAGAGACGCAACTGTCGTGTCTGGCTGATTCAGTCCCTGCCGGAGCGTCGTCTCGAGGGTAGACAAGATGGCGCGAATCGTCGCAGACGAGTATACATCCGTGGAAAAGACGGCCTCGACGACAAGAGATGCATCCCTCAGGTGCACATGGACCTCGATGTCATGTCGAGAGCGTAGAGGACAACCGATGATTTGTGCTTGCACACCTCGGAACGAATCCTCGCTGATAGGCATCATGTTGGAGTGCAGAAACAGAGCGACCTGCACGTCAAACTGTCGGGGTGAGTGCCATGTACCGCGCGTCTTTTGCAACTCGTATGCAAGTAGCTCCCAGGGGACGGCATCCTGGCTCTGCTTCGCCGCTTGCATGGCTGTTTGGACATCAGAGAGCAGTTCCTTGAAGGACTTGCCCTCTACCGCTACACCTGGAACGAGATGCATATTGGCAGCGTGTCCCATCGGAGGATGTTGGCATGCTGTTTCTTCGTCTCTCTCATCAACAACCGCCAATGTGGCATCGTCCGACCCGGTCAGACGGTAATGGGCCACCCTGAACGCCGCAACAAGCGCGACGGACATCTCATGGCGGTTCTGGCTGCAGAACGTCTGCAATTCTGCATAAAGAACGGACCCAATCTCCAACCCTTCCTGTTCCAGCCTTGTAGATGATGCCGCGGGCCGGGGCTTATCACAAGGGAACTCGACGGGGCGGCTATTCTGAAATTGGTCAACCAACAGGCGAAGCTGACGTTGTTGGTCAGCTACGTCGCCGCCGTTGGAGGACTCGCGGTTGACGGTGGACCGATGTTGAATCAAAACTGTCTGTCCGGGTAGTAAAGTTTGTTCCCAAGTCGAGGTGGAGTACTGGGTGGCTAGCTCTTGTAGAAGGATCTTGGGCGTTCGAGAATCTGAGATGATGCAGTGCATGACAACGAAGAGGAGGTGCTTCTCCTCACCTAGTCGATACAGGAAGACTCTCCAGGCTGGTTCATTCTCCAGGTCAAACTCCGTGTCCACATCTTCCTCCATTCGGCGGAGGACAGCTTCATCATTGTCAAGGCCATCTATGACATGGAGAGGCTCGAACTTGAAGGCATAGGCATGGCCCAATTCAATCAAACCTCCGTCATGGACCGAGAAGCTTGTTCTCAGTATCTCGTGCCTTTTCATCATCATCTCGAGAGCACTCTGCAGCGCCTCACGATGGAACGGTCCTTGTAGTCTGACAGCAAAAGACGTCTGGCTCCGCGCCAAATGAGGGTTCTGGAGCAAGATGCGCCGTCGTTGATGGGCATACGATTTCCGGGCGGACTGACTCGACTGGGCATGTCCATTGCCGTCCACCAGGAAGTCTTGTGCTCCCTCTTGAGTACCATTTGACCTGTTGTTCTTGGCATTTGCTGGCGATACTGCCTCCTGAACGGCCGGACAAGTAGACGGCCAGACTGTTGATGTCGTGTCTGGCACAACGGGAACATGCTCCATCGCTCCAGGTGGATGGCTCTGCTCTACAACCATTGTTCTGAACAAAGATGATGGATTATATACTGCATGGAAATATTCAAGGCAATCGTTGGTACAGTTTGGTTTGCCAATGGCCCGGGTGTGGTGTTTTCTTTACGTACATGGATATATACATAAGCAGATGGTTTATTTTCTTTTCTTTGATACATGTGCGCCCAATGTGTCTAGGAAGAGGTGAGACAAAACAGAAGAAAGAAAGAGACCAAGAATAGAAATAAAATTCGTAACAAAACCCTTCTCGGCCCGAACCCGCCCATTACGACATTCCTGGACCATGACTTGCTCAAGCTGGTGGCTGAGGTTTCTCGTCAATGTGCTCTGGTCCTCTGCATACACATCATACGTTTCCGGGGTCGAAGGGTTCCCAGCCCCCCCCCTCCCTCTTCGTCGGCACATAATAAGAGGTGACACGGCACGAGAACCCGCGATGCGTGTTCAGCTCGTGGACCGCGCCAAGGATGCAGTGTCCGGAAAATGGCCATTGACATTAGAAATACCTCAATGTGCATGCATAAGATCTGTCTGTGTGTTCCAACGACGTTACAGGACCTACATACGCGCACACAGTGTATGGATTCAATGTACAGTATATACCTGAGCTTGTATGCCCCTCTTGTTACTCCAACGTCAGACATGAAGAGCATCCCAAGCGATGGCCACTTGGGGTTCCACCACGAAGCCAGAAGACCGATTTATGTTGTTGAGGTCACAGCAATGTGACGGCCCATGGGTAGTTGCGTACAATGTTTAGCTTTATTGGGTGTTTCTCGCGACGAGTCTGAGACGTCCTTTTTTTTTTTTTTTTTTTTTTTTCACCTTCCAGCCAGCAACAAGGGTCACGGTCGAGCGGTGCCGCGGAGGAGGTTACACAGAATCGGAGGCCGTGATGGTCCCCGGATTCAACCATGGAAGGAAATCAAGAAGTGGATCTCGAGACTCGTTACAGACGGTTTGTGGGACATGTAGCATGTAGCATGTAGCATGCAGCATGTAGCATGTTGCATGTAGCATACTAGGTTATACATGTATGCACTGGTAGATCGATATGCTATCGATACATGCGTACACATGCGGCTAGACGCGTGGAAAGTAGCATCAATCGGCCGAATTGTATAGGGCATAGAGTATAACGACACAGAGGAGACTTTTTTCCATCATTATGTTTGTAGTCTGTCCTTTCCGTCGCGACATCGTTATAGACGTCCTACTGACAACAGCAAGACTGGACAAAAAGAAAAAGAAGGAAAAAAAAAAGAAAAAAAAAAAAAAAAAAAAAAAGAAAAAAAAAAAAACCACCGTTTCCAACTGGCGCACGATATCCGTATTTGTCGGTGCATTCGATAATTACAAAAAAAAACACCAGCGCCGCGTGGTCCAACGCAGCCAGACACGGCGGGCCAATGTAATGCATTAGGTACGGAACTTGGATTCCAATAAAAGTCTAGTCGCATTTTTTCCTCATCAGGCCCAGATGACTTCACTGGATATATGACATGGTACGCATTACTACATGTGCAAAGAAACCGGGACGTCGTGTACGTGCTGCTTCTTTTTCAAAACCGTACCTTTGTTTTTCTTCTTTCATTTGGTTTTCTTTATTTTTCTTTTTTTAAAAAAAAAAAAAAAAAATCTACCCACCGAGTCGCGAGCACTCATCTGTCTCAATGCTCTGAGATCTGATCGTGTTTCTCACCTCGTGCAGCCAGTTACTCGCACAGTAGTACAAATTTGACAAGGATCCTGGTGGATTGAGCCGATATTGTTGCACGGAATATAAGGGGGTCTAACGTACATTACTAATGTGATGTGCACATCCATTTTTTAGTGCGACAGATATATAGCAGTTCGACCGACACCGAAAATAAAACCTTTCAGAGGTCATCATCGTAACAGGGAGATTCAGCAAGACAAATCAATTAAAAAGAAGAAGATGATTGATCAAAAAAAAATATCTCCCATCATGAAGATCTGCATAATCTCGCTAGCCAAAGACCAGGAGTCCAGATTGGATACGGTGGATATGCCCTCTCCATCCCAGCATGTTGGCACCCTTTCTAACACGGATTGAAGCATCATGAGCTGCCGGACCCAGCTCAATATATTCCTCGGTCCCGCCATGAATTCGTCTATCGCCAAGTTACCAAGCAAAACGCCAAGTCCGAAATCGATGCATTGTGCTCCGAAGATTTCTGCGCCTTCATCAATTGCATGGTTAGTCGACTCTGATCATATTCATTATATCTTACGTGTCATCGCTTACCAGTCAGTCACAGAGCCGACATGTCGATGGCATTAAAGCAACCAAGCATCTCGAGTCCAAAAATGTCACGGTACTGACCAATCCCTCCGATTTATCGGCCAAGAGTCAGCTTGACCTGGGAGGCCGTGTCAGTGGATCGGCATTCAGCATTCCCCAAAACACCCATATCAAATATCCAAAGATGGTAAAGTTCCTGCACAAGCCCGATTCGCCAGGTTTGGATGCCGGTTCCGTCTGCCCCGACGAGCATGCAGTGAAGCGGCGCATCACTCTGCTACAAGAGCAGGACCCAACGCTGGCCATTCTGGTCCAGGATTATATCTATGGCGACGACTGTGCGGCACTCGTCATGGACTTGGGCGGTCACGTCATCGCTCTGCCGCCCCTTCAATTCGTCTTTCCGCGCAATACCTCGGCAGATGCTGAGTTCCTCACTCGAGATGACAAGACTGGGGGCGTCACGGCTCGGGATATTTCCTCTGTCATCGTAGAAGGGAGACTGGCAGAGAGAATGCAAAAGGCCGCCGTCGATGCTTTCAAAACCATGCAGGTGTCCCATGGGGGTGCCTTTGCCCATGTGACGATGCGAGTGGAAAGAGACACGCAGGCCATCTACGTGATGGATATTGATTGCAATCCCTCCATCTTGGAACGCAAGGGACGCCGCTTCAATGGTGATTTCTTGCTAGAAACGACTTTTCCAGGCAAGCAGGAAGCCTTCATTGACACTCTGCTGACCATCAAGCCCAGCCAGCTTGGCTCCATCAAGGGCCGCATCACGCACACGGCTGCCTTTTACGACAGCTGGTCGGAGACGTATGACGACTTCTGGGAGTCGACCAACATGTCCAAGATGCAGCAGTTCACGGCCGCCAACTTTGACTTCTCCGGCTCGGTCCTGGATCTTGCCTGTGGTACCGGCGTGTTTGGCCGCATCCTGCACGACCACGATGCCAAGACGACGGAAATCGTGGGTGTCGAGATCTCAGCCGGCATGCTGTGCGCCCCGGACATTAGGAGGTACTACAAAAAGCCTCTCTGGAATTGCTCAATGCAAGAATATGTCATGGTACACGCAAGCCACATGCCCCTCGCGAAATCATTTTTTTCATTCATTTTTTTTTTATTTTTATGTTCTTAAACACTTGATAGGCTAACGGAAGCACACACACGCACAAAAAAAAAAAAAAAAAAAAAAAAAAAAAAAAACACCCCACAGAATAACGTCGAATTCGACCACGTCGTCTGTTTTGGCGCCCTTCTTTTTCTCAACGCCGTGGAGCTCAACACTGTCTTGGCAAGAATGTTCATGATGGCTCGTAAATCGTTGACCATTGAGGTGGAAAACCTTAATGACGATGTCATTGAATTAATGCGCAAGGATTCTGGGGATCATGTCTTCATCGAGAATCATGTCCAGATAGTGGAGAGGTTTGGTATTCCGGGAGGATGGAAGCTTGTGTATAAACAAAACGGGGCGCTGTACCCATCTCCAACTTCGGAGGGGAACGTAGAGGGTTACATTGTCAGGTTCGAAAAGATCTCAAGTCAGTGAATCTGCCGTGAAAGAGGGGGGGGGGGGGGGGGGGG
>SRPW01000710.1:0-16680 GCA_018360225.1 Claviceps pusilla | reverse complement strand
GCACTGGAAAAAACAGCACTGACAAAAACAGCACTGACAAAACAGCAATGGCAAAAAAAAAAAAAAAAAAAAAAAAAAAAAAAAAAAAAAAGGCAACAATATACCCTTGGGTGCGGCAGACCGTCGTCTACAGACGTGGCGGTCATTTCCGTGTCTTCGTCCTCGGTCGAGGCAGACGGCGCTTCTGAACTAGCGTCCGATGTATCCTCCTGCACTTGCTTCTCGCGCTTGCTTGGCGTCTGGACCTGGGGAGCCCCATGATGTTCCCTATCTTGTTCTTCATCGTCGTCGTCATCCTCATCGTCATCCTCTTCCTCGTCTTCATCGTCGTCATCTTCCTCATCCTCAGACTCCTACAGGATCAGTTAGTACTCTGCGCGAACAAAACAGATGCAGTAAAGGGCAACGGTAAAGAAAAGAAGAAAAGACGAAAAGAATAAGAAGAAAAGAAGAAAAAAAAAAAAAAGAAAAAAAAAAAAGAGAGAAACGTACTATCCAATCTTCAACTGGTCGACTGAATATCTCCTTGCACCCGTCCAACTTGTCCAGATCAATCGCATAAAGATCATCAAATGTAAACTCCCGGTCTCCCTTCTCAAACGTTCCCCCGTAAATGTAGAGAACGTCATCTTGAACGGTCAGCTGGGCGTTGAAGCGCACATGAGGAGGCTCCATGGTGACGGGCATCTCTCTGGCTGGGTTCTCGTCTTCTGCTGGCTCCCGCACCTTCTTTTCAATCTCCATGCCGTCGGCGTCGTCGAGAGACGCACCCGTTTCCAGGGCGGCCAGCTGTCGGAGGAGCTCGTCTTCGTTGGCTTGTGCTCGCGCACGACGACCAACACGCTGTTGATCAGAGGCGGTCTTCTTCTGCTGCTGGCGCGGCTTTCGCAAGCTCAGGGGCATAAATCGGTTGCGCTCAATGTTCCAGGCGAAAAGCTGGTTGAAGAACTCGCTGTCCATGCCTTCCTCGCTCTGTTCCACGTCATGCACACCACCAAAGAGGATGCCACGCCCCTTGTGCCATGTCATGGTTGCGCCGGCACGGGATGGATTGGGCGCGTTGGCTGGCTTCTTGCGTCTCTCCCATCGGACCGTCGGGAGGGCGTTGGGCCCAGCATCGGCGGCCGGAAGAGCCATTCTCAAGAAGAAGCAGTCGTCGTGGACTTTGGGAATCAGGACATTTTTTTGTCCCTGGCTGACGGCGCCCTTTGCCGCCTTCTTCTTCAGCGCCACGGTAGCCTTGACTCTGGAGTACCCGCCGTAGAGAACGGCGCCCTGATCGCAGGGTAGCAGCGTGAAGGAGGATCGAGCGTCTGGCTTGAGCTGGGCCTGCGGCAATGCAGGACAGTGCCAGACAAAGTTGACCGTGTCGAAAATCCACAGGTCGGCCAGATACTTGGTCTGGTTGGACGTATCCTGGAACCCGCCGAACAAGATGATGTATTGCTTCCAGTACGTCATCCGGTGACCACTCCTCGCCGAGGGACCCTTCTCCTTGCCCTTGACCTCAATCTTGGTCCATTCTCTCGTGGCAGGCTCAAGCCGCCAGAAATCCGAATAGTGGTGGAATGTGCCTTGCTTGGGAGATGAAAACTCACCACCAAAGAGATAGACGTGGTTCGGATTCGAGGCCCGGGTCCACGCATGTCCAGACCGAGGCAAGGGCGCATTGGGCGAAGTGACGCAGCGCCATTCGTCGCGGCTGATGTTGTAGATGTGCAAGTCGTTGTAAAACTGCGCCAACGAGCCATTAAAGTATTCTCCGCCGAACAAGAGGAGATTGTTGGTGTCATTGGGAGATGCCATCAAGGTCGAGGCAGCTCTCGGTCTCGGTGGCGCATCGCACACAGTTTCTGTCACCTTGTGAAACTGCTCCTGCTGCCTACGGTACTCTTCGAGAACCTCGTCCAGGTCAACGTCTTCCACATCACTCCCATCAATCTTGGCTGCCTTGTTCTTGGCTTTTTTCTCTCCCTTGGTTACTTGCTTGGCTGCCTTTTCAGCCTATCTTTGACGATTAGTGGGACATTCATTGCGGGCTGCAAAGAGGGATTCTGAAGAGTTGAACCCCGGATAATGGGGTTCTTCCTCAATTTTTCTTTCCCCCCCTTCCGTGACGTTAATATGAGAAGGGGGGGGGGGAGGACATGGAGGGGCTTTTTTTTTTTAAAGGATCGGATGCTGAGACAGATTGATAATACCTTCTTGGCCTTTTTGGCATCCGAGTTCTTCTTCTTATCTTTGGCCATGTTTCAGATTTGAGCGTCGTTCCTGCGGCGTCGAAGCAAGTCGAAGCGGAATTGCGTGTGCATTGCGGATGGACGAATCTGGAATCAATTCCAACTGTCCAACCGCAGTGTGGATAACGGACTCGAGAAGACCTGGTGACGCGCAGAATGCGCTAGAAATTGATGATATTATCGTTATTCTAAGTCTCTAGTAATTTACATACAAAAGAAAATAAGTGGTGAATGGTGCGCACAGCCGCAGCCCTCACGTAGCGCGGGTTTATGATAATCCGCGCATTAATTAGGCTCCACCTATGCGTTCTAGGTAACACACCCCTTAATTAGAGTGTAACTAACTAAGGAAGGCAGCTCTAATTACATAGAGCAGAGCATACAGTAGCATTTATAAAGGTGAAGTTAAAGTGAGGTAACGAAGAAAAGTAATAAGCTAAGGTTACGTAAAGACCGTAGATATTACAATTTCCCCTTATTAACTGCAAATTCCTTCTTTTCTTCCCTCTTTATAAGCACCTTTTTTATTATAGTTAGTTAGTCTAACCATTATTGCCACCGCCACTATTATGCCTTTTTTAAGGTTAGGGAAGGTCCTCTAGAAGGATGCCTAGTAGGCACTCCCTCTAAAGGTCTCCTCTAAAATTTCTTTTACTTTTAAGGCTTATAATACTAATAAGCCTTTTATGCCCTCTCTATCCTCCCTACTGCCCCCCCTATCTCCCCTATTGCCCCCCTTAAGTCTACAGCGCTCTAGGGGTAGCTAGAAGCCTCTCCCCTCCTAAGTGCATAGAGGTTATAAAGGCTCTACTCTAAGGACTCCCTTACTATAAAGGAGGGAGCAGATAGTGAGTCTTTAGAATGCTTTAACTTTCTCTTAATAACTTTGCTAACTCTATAAAGCTAGCGTTGCCTGCGTTTTACAGTATATAGCGCCTTATACCCTACTTAGGGTGTGTAAGGGCTGCTATTATAGGTAAGGGTAATAGCAGAAGATGCTATAAGACTAAGTTTAGAAAGTCTTTAAGATGCTTCTTATATAAGTTAGGCAATTACTATTGTAATAACTTACACCCTATTATAGTTCCTATTACTAAATAGATGCTAGTAGCGCAGGGTTACGACTAGAGGGTAAGCTTTCCTTCGCTATATACCTTAATTCTATTGCAAATACTAATGCTTTCTCTTCTCCTTAGCTATATAATTAGTGCTATTAGGCACTAAAGTTATAGCTAAAACTCCTTATAGAACTAGACTCTATATATAAGGGTACGCCCTATATTAGGGCTAATAATGCTGCTGGGGGCTTATTAGCAGCGGAAAGGGAAGCTAAGGTGGCCGCGGTAATGGCTGGCGTAAAGGAAGTTGTTAAAAAATATATATAAAAGCGCTGTTAGAGTCTTGTTTCTTTAGAGCTAACGCGCACCTTATGTTATGCTCAGTGCTTGCTTTTGCTTTTATCTTCCTTTTTGCTTTGCTCTTTTACTTTGCTTTTTGCGCTGTTGCCTGCCTTAGGTAGATCTTGTTTGCCTTAGTAGCTCTTTCGCTGTCTAAGGGGAGGGCTTTTATGTATTTTTCGGACTTAGCACTTTTCAGCTCTTTTGTTGACTAGGAACCGTGCGCGTGTCTATTAGGCCAAGCATTCCTCTGAAGTGTTCGAATTGCTGCTGATTGAGCGCCTTAGTAAATCTATCTACGGGCATCTCAGCTGTGGGAAGATATTTGACCTTAAAGCTTCCACGCTTATATTCCTGCTTTAACCATATATTATGTATATTAATATGGCGTAGACGAGTTATGAGTCTCTCGCTCTTATTAAGAATGAGGTGAATTGTCTGTTGGTTATTGTAGTGGATTACCTAGTCTTTGTATGCATTAAATTAGATGTCTTTAAAGAGGCGCTGCAGACTAATGGTTTTACGCGCGGTTTGTAATAAGGAGAGCAGTTCTGCCTCTATTATTAAGGTTGTAACTATTAATTAATGTGTTGCCTTCTAGATTATAGGTTCTCTAAAAAGCGTGATAAGATATCCCTATAATGAGCGTTGCATGCTTACATTATTAGTGAAGGAAGCGTTGCTTGCTATCTAAATTACTTGCATTTCTCCTATATAACTGAACTTAAGGGCAAGGTGTTTTGTAAGGACTAAATATCTAATCGCTTGGTCTGCTGCCCTGATATGCTCTGGTCCTGGGTTTGTGAGGAATTGCGATAATTTCGCTACAGCATACGCAATATTAGGCCTTATTATAATTGCTGTATAGAGAATTAACCCTATTTTTTCCTGGTATGCTCTTACGGTCTGCTTATTAGCTTCTCCCTTGCGCTTTTAGTACTTTATAGCTGGGATTAGAATAGTAAGGAAAGATCTATTGCCTGCTTAACTGAATTTTTCTCCGATTTTGCTAATGTACGCTTTGTGGCTTAGGTAAATCCTTTGTTTTTCTCTATTACAGAGTATCTAAATGCCTAGGAAAAAATGTATGTTGCCTTTATCCTCTAGTTTATACACGCTCTTAAGTCCTTAGATTAGCTTTTCTACCTTAGTTAATTGTTCCTTATGAAAAGCTATAATAATGTTATCTATAAAGAATATTATAAATACATTACGCTCTTTTATATAGAATAAATAAGGCTCTTCTAGGCATACTTTAAGCCCTAGTTCTTTAAGCTTTGTACTCAGCTCCTTAAACTATAATTATAGTAAGTCTTATAGTCTATATAATGCTTTAAGTAATTCTATACATTTATCTGCTATCTTAAAACCTTTAGGTAGCTTATATATTACTAGTATTAAATTCGCGCTTTACCTTATATATAAGAACGCGTTTTTCACGTTAAATTGCCTTGTTTTGAGATCAAACCTAGCTACTAAAGCCATGAATATTCTAAAACTATATGCAGCAAGCGTTGTAGTATAGGTTTGTTTAATCGTGGCCTTTTCTTATAGGTCTCCTCTTATATAAATCCGGGCTTTACATCTCTTTAGAGTTCCCTTCTTATTAAATTTGTATATAAAAACCTACTTTAATAGTATTAGCCTTAATTATGCTTGTGATTACTTGATTTGCTTTTATATGCCTCTTTCCTTAAGCTTTGTAATCTCTTCTTTTATTACTTTAATCTATTGCTCTTACATTAGGTGATTTATAGCTTTGTAATAATTCTTTAGAGGCTTTATAAGATCTAACTAATAAACAGTTTTTAGTCGTATTTTTTCTTTAAGGTAAGCTCTATTCTTATTATTATATTAAGTGTTAATCACAGCGAACATAGTCTTTATGCTCTGGTTATTATAGTCTTTATCCTTAAGCTAATTAGGCTACAGACTTAACATTGATTTCTATAAGTAATTAATAAGGTAATGGTTAGGTCTTCTTTTACGTAAGATATCCTAATTTTGAATATATCCCTTGCTT
This sequence comes from Claviceps pusilla, assembly GCA_018360225.1. Taxonomy (NCBI): domain Eukaryota; kingdom Fungi; phylum Ascomycota; class Sordariomycetes; order Hypocreales; family Clavicipitaceae; genus Claviceps; species Claviceps pusilla. The sequence continues at coordinate 11,020 of SRPW01000710.1, read as the reverse complement.
TCTAGCTTCTAAAGTTAAGCGCTCTAGCGCATTACTAGTTATGCCTAGAAGCTCTCTCCTTCCTAAATTTGCTAGGGTAGTGGCACGTTTTGTAAGTCTTAGAGGGTAGCTAGTCCTTGCTAACTCTATAATGCATTTATCTGATGCATTGAGTGCTCTAAGTGATAATGATAAGCTTCTGTCTTATCTAATATCTAAGTGGTTATTTTGCCTTTAGTGGCAGGTTTGTTTTTATTGCCTTGATTCTATGTATATTGTTCTGGAACTGTAGAATTGTCTAGGTTTTGTTAACCCTTAATAATTAAGCTTTATTAGCTTTTATAACTAAAGCTTATAGGAGCTTCTCTTTAGTGTGCAGTCTGCTCTGCGACTATATAATTAGGCATTGCCTAGGGAGTTTAAAGTCTAAAAATGCATTTATAAGCTTCTAAGGGTGCTTTATTAGAAACCTCTGTTGTGTTAGGCGCTTCTACCCCTAAGTTCAAACTCTCTAGGCGTATTTATTCTATCCCTAGCAATTGCTCTAGTGGTAATAGAAGGAGATTAACTTCTTTATCGAGTTCTGTGTCTATTTAAAGAGCTTAGAATTGCGCTTCTAGCTTAGGGACTGATTATGCTTTAGCGCTTTCCTTTCTTAGATTATAAAAGACTTTCTTGTTAAAGGTTATATTCCTTATCGTTATTACCTTCCCTAGTGAGGGGATCTATATATAATAAATCTTTAAGGCTGTGTAGCCCACTAGATATCTAATATGGCCTCTAGGGCTTGTCTTAAAATGCTGTCTATTTCTGTTAGCTTTACGCTCCCTTAATATTGGAAAAGCATGGCATCTATATGCGTATAAGCCGCTCTAATCTAGTTTTAGGTCTGCTGTGTGCGCTCTTATTAGCAAATGCGCATTATTATAGAACTAGCTCTTAAGGACTTTAATAGGCGTTTTCCACTCTAATTACTATATTAGACTTATATTGTGTAGGAAAGCTGCAGCCTATATGCTTTCTAACTATAGGTTTAGTAGGAGCCCTGCGCTATAGAGCATAGTAATAGACTTTGTTATAATTATTTAATTCGCTCTTTCTGCGTTTCTATTTAGCTTATAAATGTATAGTAGAGGGCACTCTAATTCTATGCCTTTAGATTGCGCCTACGCTTAGAATGCTGTGTGGCCCTGCTTTAAAATCACTACTCTCTTATTATCCTGCCTATATCTTGCAATTAAGAGTCTAAATTACCTTAATACCTATTATTTAAAGTAAACTAATATATTAAAAACTGTCTTAAGGGTCTTATTAGGAAGTGCATATACCTATATTATCTTACTATACTTATCTTTAAAGATAAGTAACTACCTTATACTATTAAAGCTCTTTAGGTAATCTTAAAGATCCTAGTAAACGCGCTAGAAAGGCCTAGGAGCCTGCCTTTTTAGTTGTTTTCGCAAGATTATGCGTTTAGCGTGTGTAAGCGCATAGGCATTACAGTCTTTACGCTCTGTTCCTTAAATTCGCACACCCCTTATATGCAAAGCAAGCTTGCTTAGAGTGTCTTTGCCTAGGTAGCTAGATTGTAAATGCTAAATCTCTTCTTTGTTAGTATATAGTAAGCTTAGGTCTCTACTAGGATGCTAGCGCTATAAGCTATATGTATGTATATTATATAATCTTATTGTAGAAAACACAACTAGAGGGGAGTATAAAATTGTCTTTAAGGGAATTTTTAGATAGTTATAAAGAGGCTTATATTTAAGGAATATAATATTATACTTTCTAATAAGGTTAGTAAGCACTACACTTTATTCTATAGGTCTAAAGCGTAATATGCTATTAGATCTGCAATACTACATACCCTTCTTTATTAAATAACTCTCTAATACAATATTTATATAAAATCCCTTAATAACCACTATATCTATTAATGTAAGGTCTTCTGTTAAAGCATTGTTTTTCCCGTTTAAAATCTTCCTAAGCATATAAGTCCCTCTTCTACTAATCTAGAAGAACGTTATTGCTGCCTTAAGATAGTTATTATTAGTAGGTTTAAACGTTCTAGGCTTTAGAAGGTTAACGCTATTAACTATATACATTGCTCTATAGTTATTAAAAAGAGTGCTCTTTAATAGTGTGTACTCCTTACGCTCTAGGGTTATAAAGACTGCCTTTAGTGGTTTATCTATGCTAACTAAGTTAGGGTTAAGAATTACTGCTAAGATTACTCTAGGGAAGCCTCCTTTGTCTTTATATAAGGCCCTTTCAGTCCATCCGTTTTTCTTAATATTAGCGCAGAGGGTCTCCTAATAAGAGCTCTCGTAGCTTTATTTAGCCTTATTAAGTTTATCTTTTATTAGCTTATAATAGAGGTTAGTCTCTTTCCCTATAATAGCTTAATATAGAATCTTACATTCTTTTAGCTTCTAAGCATGTCTTCTATGCAATTTTCTATATAGATAGTTATAGCTCTTTATTGCCTTTTTAGCCTTACTCTTATTCTTATTATTAGAGCGTATGCCTAGTGTAGCGTAGACTCCTTTTCTAGCTAATATCTTAAAGGTCTAAGTTGCCTTATAGTATCTTACAAATTTATTAGCAATGCTTTATAGCGTTATCTCTTTAGGAAGAGAATTAAAGTATTTAATAAGTTTAATAAGCTTTACTCTTACTTAGGAAGGCTTAAAGCGCGTTCTAACCGCTTAAAGGAAATTGCAGATTATATTTAGTCCTTAGACCTTATTAATATTATTCCGCAAAGCTCTTTAATAAAGCGTATTTTATAATTTAATCTAGCAGTTAGGTTATATATTTACATGTTTAGCCTCCTAAAGGAGTGTAAGGTAGCGTGTTGCTATCTCTACTCTTATAATTATATCTTCTAGTAAGAATTATACCTTAAGGTGCTTAATAATCCTTCTTAAAGGGATTTCTCCTTCTTTAAGGTTACCTTATAAAGAATCTAATACTATAGAGTATGCATTTAGTTTAATAGAGCTTACTATCTAGGAATAAAGAGCTTAATCTTTCTTTTCCTACTCTTTATATTTATAGAAAGCAATCTCCCCTTTATATCTATAATACTAAAGAGCTTCGTTTATTATAAATTCGCGACTATCTATAGAATGCTTTATAATAAATTAGATACATTTATCTTTAGTAACAGCTCTTAGCTTCCTAGGAAGGTTTAATTCTTTTTCTAGAAGTATAGGGTTTACTTTATCCTAAATTAATAACCCTTAAGCCGCTCCCTTAAGAGCTTTAATCTAGTTATTCTAGTGCTCTATAGATATAAGCTTCTTTATTAGCACTAGAATCTATAAACTTATAATAGAGGTTATCTTACTATTAAAAAGAGAAAAAGAGATTTAAATACATATGTTTAATGATATAGGCGCGTAGCGTTAGTTATAGGGAGTCTCTTTGACTTCCTCCTAGGCTTATAACTAACGCGCAGAATGCGCTAGAAATTAATAATATTATCATTATTCTAAGTCTCTAGTAATTTATATACAAAAGAAAATAAGTGGTGAATGGTGCGCACAGCCGCAGCCCTCGCGTAGCGCGGGTTTATGATAATCCGCGCATTGATTAGGCTCCACCTATGCGTTCCGGGCAACACCTGGGCTGGTAGGCTGGTACCCCACACGGCCCTACGCGGCCCTCGCTAGAACAAGTACCTGCCTACTTTAGTGTCTGGTTGTAATTATTCTTGCGGCCACTCAACGACGTTCGACTTTCCAGTTGAACAACGGCATTTCGAGGATGCCGCACCTTCCAGCCGTGCCGCAACGCTTGAAATCAAGAGACCCGTGGCATTCCGGTGCAAGGATTCGATTTCGGGTCTCGTGGACCCGATAGTCCCATGTGAAAGTTGGGCTTGTGGTGCAGTTTTGGACCCAATGGTCTGGTCTCCTTTGGAGATGCTGACACGATAGTTTCTCGCACGGTGCGCTCCGTGTCGCAACGCACACAAAAGCACCTGGATACAGTACGAATGACAAGCACAAGACGCTCATGCTGCCACGACCTCGTTGATATACATCATACTTGTATAAGTACATACATATACCTGTGTGTGTGTGTCACGCCTGCTGCAGGCCCTCCTCTTCTACCAATCCTTCAAAAGTTCCAACTCTTCTAGCATCCGTTGGAACAAATGCCCAGGTTTCGCCAACAGATCCGCCCGTACCTAAAGGCCGAGATGGAGTTGAAAGATGTTGTCGGCAAACAATGACTCCCGGTAGACTTTTTGACTTTGAAACTTGCATTACTGCGAGGTAGGAAGGCAATGACGTTCAAAAAAAAGATGTTTATTTGCTTCGCATATAATGCAGCGAAATTGATACGCGTGGCACAGAGAAATCGTTCCAGCCGCCATCGCACGGAAGTGAGGATATAGCTTCGGCCCGAGGAATTCGTTTCCTGGTGAATTCTGAATCTGAAGACACCAAACCCATTATTGCTTTCGAGCCTCACGTGTGCTCTTGTTCAACGGCATGGCTATGTCTGTAGCTCTCCCGGGATATATGCAGCCATGGCCTTACTTGCCCCCTCCATACAATACTGGACAACGTCGATTTTCCCCTGATCCTCATCACCACTGCCGTTAGGCGCCAGCCTCGCAATCTGGCGGATATCACTCGTCCTCGGCAAGAACAAGACATGGTCCATCTTGCGGTACGCGGAATGCAGCTTCTCCAAATTATATGGCTGCATGTTGCTCAAGTCAAACACCTCATCGGTGCGGTACCCCGGCCCCCCCCACGGCGGACTCGCGAACAAGACTGCTCTAGACATGTCAATTCGCAAATCAGGATGAAGCTCCTCTGGCTGATTGTGCAACAGCTCTAGGTAATGGAAGCTGTCTGCGTGAATCCACGTCACCAAGGACGGGTCCACCTCGTACAGCTCCGCGTTGTTCTGTGCACAGGCCAGTGTCGACGGGTCGCGCTCAATAGCGATGATGCGTTTCCAGCGTTGGCTGAGGGCGAAGGCGATGGTGTTGCCGCCGGCGCCGGCAAAGACATCGATGAGGATGTCTTTGGAGGAGTCGATGTTGCTCATTTCATGGGCAATTTGGCTGAAAAGAGGCAAGAAAGACGAACAAAAAAAAACATGATTGAAAAAATTGTCAGCGGAGGTAAAGACAACAGATGCCTCCCTTCCTCATGAGGAAATATCACAACAAAGCACTTGTTGACACGATGGGGTGGGCTACATACTTTGCGACGGGTTCGGGAGTGACGCCGAACCAGGCATCGTCAGTCATATACACGCCTTCATCGTACCATGAGAATATGGAGTAGCGCTGGGAAAAGTATCTATTCAGTAAAAAGAATGGATTAAACAATCATAATCATTACGATCGAGGGTATTTTTTTGTTCTTTTGATGAGATTGGGACGCGGCTCACTTTTGAATATCCCACGGGACTTGATGCTTGCCTTCGTAATGTTTGCATTCATCTGTAAGCGGGAACTTGTCTGCTGGCTCGAGGGCGTAACTGGTCGATATGGTTGGAGCATGGGGCTCATTAGTGCTTCCCATGCTGCCCTGACGTGGAATGTGAGAAGCAAAATGGTAGTCAAGGTCAATCAATCTTGGCCCGACGCGTCTTGTTCATGTGATGCGATTCAAATTGAAAATTGATCAACGGCGGCAACTGCAACAACGAACAAGTCTGCTCTTGCTCTGGTTTTGGCCTGGTCTGCTGCTTTGGAAAATTATTATGGGCCGCCTATCAGAGCCCACGCTCGCTAGCGCTGCGGCGGATTCGATATTGGCACCAGCCAGCGAGCAACCTCCATTGTTCCCTCGGTCGGTGCTTGCCGCATGCCGGCGAACCAGCTGTGTCGACCTCGCCAGGAAGTTGACAGCTTGCGATAGCTTCACCTCGACAGCTCGTCCTTCAACTGCCAACCCTCCCGACCACGCACGCATCTTCCTTCCCAACCCAGCCGCACACAACAACCGACAGACGCCGTGCCGATCTCACCACGTACTCGCATGAGGTGAACGACGAAACCCCGCCCCTCCTCCCCAACCGCCGCCATGTTCAACGCTCTCAATCGCTTCATGTCCCGCCTGGACGGGGACCACCCCCAACGACGCAACGATCGCGGATCCTATGGCTTCCAAGTCCTGCGCAACACAAATCTTGAGCTAGCCATCGAGCCGTGGTTTGATTTTATCGTCGGCATCAACGGCCGCCCAATTGTGCGATGATTCTCTTTTATTCCCTCCTCGCGTACTTTTTATTTTCGGTCTTCGCTCCATCTATGCATGGGCTTCTTCTTTTCAACTCGCTGACACGGGTTGGGACGTTTCCTCTAGGAAGACCCTAATCCCTCACTGTTTGCACAGGAGGTTCAAAACTGTGCTGGCGGTATGGTCTCTCTCGGTCTGTGGAACGCAAAGGTATGGACATATATACACGCAATATATACATGACGAATCGAATCATCAATATGTGGACTAGGACATTCTGGCCCTTTTCTCGCTGTCCAACCCAACAAGAAAGAAACAAGCAAATCTGACAATATATCGGACCTACAGGGCCAACGGATAAGAGAACTGCATGCCACGGTGCCTCCAGATACGGCCTCCCTTGGCCTCACTCTTCAGTATTCGGCGCTTGCGCTGGCCGCAAATATCTGGCACGTGCTAGATGTCGCTGCCAAGTCTCCGGCCGATCAAGGCGGGCTCCTTCCCTACAGCGACTACATTCTGGGCAGCCCCGAGGGCTCCTTACAAGGCGAGAGTGCCCTGGGCGAGCTGGTCGAGGATCACATTGGACGGCCGCTGCGGCTCTACGTTTACAACAACGAATACAACGTGACGAGGGAAGTGACGATACATCCGAGTCGAGGCTGGGGCGGCGAGGGAGCTTTGGGATGTGTCTTGGGCTATGGCGCGCTGCACCGCCTGCCTGCCCCGTTGAGCGAGCCGGTCGACGCCCCCGGCGAGACCATGTTCGACGGGATAGAAAATGAGAAGACGGGGCCATCTGTTTTTGTGCCCGCGGAGGCCTCGATGGCTTCTGCGCCAGCTGTGGGGGGTCAGTTTCTGGTACCGGCGCAACTGGTCCCGTCTGGTACCAAATCCCCGCCGCCGCCGCCGCCCCGATCTGCTGCTGCCGCCGCGAAAAAGAAGGATAGACAGCACGGTGCGAACGACGACCTCATGGATGAGTACTTTAAAGAGGAAGAGAAGAAGAGCAGAGACGCGGACAACGCTCCGTCTAGCAGAGCGTCAGGAGTGCCACCGCCACCAAAGGCAGGAGGAGGCCCTCCCAAAGCTGCGTCGAATACGGAAAAATAAAGACGGCGAGTGAATCATGAACTTTTCTTCTTCTGAAACAAGAAAAAAAAATGAAAATGAAAAGAAAGGAAGGAAGAAAGGAAGAACAAAACAACAACAACGAATAATACATTGCTGCATGAGTTCAAGTGCCTTTTCTTTTCTGTCTGGTGAACCATTTTCCAGTACTTTATGAACCACGACACGCAGACTGCTCGTCCCTTTTCGGACCCCTCGCGCGGCGACAACAACAATCGTGATAAATCTTGTCTTGCCCCGCCTTTCCTTTCGTAATGTACATGTGTGAATTGAAGCCTTTTAGTTGATAAAGTTGATGCAAAAGAAGTGCAGAATCAAGCTGCAGACGACGAAATCGGCAAAGGCTCTGTTAAACACAATGTGTTGTCATTAGCACATCCTCTTTCACACTATGAAAAGGATAAATCAGGTTTCTGTTCTTTTGTTTTCTCTTTTTTTCTCTTTTTTCTCTTCCTCTTCTTTCCACTCAGATTTGATCCGTCTTACCTTTCGGGAGAAATAGCAGGAAAGTCGCCCTTATTCGACGTCGTAGTCTGTATCCGCAGCGACACTACATACGCCTTGTTAGCCTACCAACTCCTGCCCTGATATTTTGTCCTTGAGGTACTATAAAGTCCCCCCCGGAGATGTGGTCAACGAACCCGTCAAAACAAACTGGCCGACCGTGGCGCCGAAACCGGATAGAAAAGCATTGAATGGCTGTTATTTTTTTTTTTTAAAAAAAAAAAAAAATTGATGAGGCAGATACCTGTTAGTCCAGAACGTTGAAGAATATTGCAAATAGATGTCTTTCTTAGGGCGCTTCCATCCAGAGATGAGGATGAGGGAGAGGAGGGGAGAGCAGAGACGTACGTAATTGCCCGCGAGGACGCAGTACAGGAATTGCAACCCGCCTACCACGACGAGGAAGAAGAGGAATACGTCGATGAGCTTGGTCCGCTGGGGAGTCTCCTTTGTGTAGTGCTGGTAGATATTCAGGAGGACTTGGTCCCAGTTTGCGCGGCTGCTCTTTGAGGAGGACGACGAAAACGGCGAGGAGGAGGAGGAAGAGGAGGAGATGAAGGACGACGAGGGCGTCTTGGCTGGTGTTGAGGCAGCGGGTGCGGACGCCTGCGCTGGGATGGGGGGGGTGGGCGTTGTAGGGCGGGAGCGGGCGATCTTTCTGGGGGCCATTGTTGGAAAAAGGCGTGGTGGTTAATGAATAGAGTCGGTGGTGAGGATCGAATGGAGATGCTGGAGATGATTCCGGCGGTTTGGTTGTCCTTCTTTTGAAGAGGAGGTGGTTGGGGGGGAGAGTTGCAAACTAGTCTTCAATGTCGCCTGGAAGTTTGAGGCTCGTGATGTGAAGTGCTCAATGAGCTGTGAAGGTATCATATGGACAGACAGTGGACACGAAAGCTCCAAGAGAGTGGCGTGCGCTGATTGGTCTGTGGCAGCTTGGGGTGTGAGCCGTAGTGGGGCCCGGCCGATGTCATCAAGTCCGGGGCCAACTCAACTGGAGATGGCTTCGACAAGTTCATCGTTTCAACCACATTGGCTCATTGTTGTCGAGAAAATCTCGCACATTCCCGCGACAGTAGAGCTATTCTCTCCGCGAAAAAAGAAAAAAAGCACGCTCCGATCTCAAAATGGTATACATCAACTCCCCTCCTCTGGCACGGCGTCGTCACCCAACGTCAACAACTACTGAAGCCACTCACGAACCACCCCATCCTCTAGCCTCAACTCGAAATCTCCTCCTACGCGCTCGCAGCGCTGACCGCCGGCGGCGGCATCATGGGCTACGTCAAGTCGCGATCCGTGCCTTCCGTTATTGCCGGGACGGCCGTCGGTGTGCTCTGTGAGCTTTTTCTACACACCACATGTTTTGAGCCTACTTCCGTGCTGTTGCTAATATGGATGGGGTAGATGGTCTCGGCGGCTATCGCATTCAGAACCGCCAGTCTTACGGTGTTGAGCTGAGTCTCCTGGCTTCGATTGTGCTTGGCGGATCGGCTATTCCTCGCGCCATTCGCTTGCGCAAGCCTGTTCCTGTTCTGCTCAGTGTCTTGTCTGCGTTTGGCTTGGTGACCTTTGGCAAGGCATACCAGAAGTTGTAGATGACAAAGAAATAACATAAAAGAACAAAAAAAGAAATGATCTGCACCTGAGGCGTGGATACACGTCGTTTGTTGTTTTTCAAGAGACATTAGGAGCAGTTCTAGGAATTCGATTCCATTAATGTCATGATCGCGTTATGTGTTGTACAAAGATTCCTCCACTCTGCGTCTCTGCGCATGTTATCCGTGTTCCCATGGTCCATTTTGCGCCGACGAATATCAAACTCCCTGTTTTCTTGGTTTTTTTTTTTTTTTTTTTTTTTTTGGAGTGGCGTCAGTAACGTTGCTCCTGCAATGTCCACCCGTAATGTGAGTCCATCGTAAATGGTATACGAATTTAGAACGACGGTTGGCGCCCCCCCAAAGACACGGAGTCCTCGTCCGCCTCTCTTTCCACCACGCTCAGAGACCCAACGCCTTCTGCTCCTCCTTGATCCTATCGCGCTTTGCCCTCGCGGTCTGACGATTCTCCGCCTGTAACTTGGTTCGCTCGATTCGCAGGCATTGATTGACCTTTTCCTTGATGTCGTTGCAACCTCCGGTGGCTTTGTGCATGAAGCCCCTGTTGTGGCAGTCCTCGAGGGCGGCAATGATTTCTTCGCACGCTGCGGCCGGTGTTAGATTGTTTCATTTTACAAAAAGGGTTTCTTTCTCTCTCTCTCTCTCTCTCTCTCTCTCTCTCTCTCTGTTTCTTTTTCTTTCTTTTTTCTTTTTTCTTTTTCTTTTTTAGAGCCGGGTTTCGTACCTAGCGCATTTTTCGTATGTAGATGGGGATGCATGGTGAGAGAATGAGGGTTCGGTTCGGGCTGACAAAGTCGTGTGTGGGCTATGACACCATTCTCGTTTCGTTGCGACAGAGAAGAGAAAAAGTGAAGTCCTGTGCTGGTCAAAGTGGCGACTGGAAGAACGATGGGCAAGGCTTGAATGAGTTGGGCGGACGGGCTTGTTAGTGCTGCTCCACACCCCGACTAGACTGGACTGGACTGGACTGGACAGACCAGACACCACGAGACCAAACCAGCCCGAGGAGTCATGACTGCTCGGTGTGGTGGGCGTCGTCGATAATCGATAAAGACTGCACCGTCTCTTTTCTCGCGTGAAGCCATCCATCCAATATCAAAACCTCCGGTTTCGCGCTCCGTCGAACCCCGTCGTCCCCAGCCCTTCAAAATCAAACAGCCAGCCAGCCAGAATAAAAGGGACTCATCCATCCCAAGCTGCTCAGCATGTCGTCGGCCCAGACAGCCGCGCAGGCACCAGGCAAGAAGCAGCAAGGTAACGACAACAGCAACAACAACAACAAAACTGATAATCCAATATTCACTTGCCCTCCTCCCCCCATGCCTCGGTTTGCCGAATTCCACCCATTTCCTCACGGGGCCCTCATTTCTTACTTCAAGTGCTGATTTTCATTGTCTTGACACACACAAAACACATCGACAGACCTTCAGAACACATACTCCAATTACAAGAATACACTGCAGCAAATAGCGCAGAAGATTGGAGACATTGAACAAGAGGCAGAAGAGCACAAGTTAGGCAAACCCCCTCTTTCTCGAGTCATCCATGATTTGTTTATGCTTTTTTTTTTCATTC
>SRPW01000709.1:0-16682 GCA_018360225.1 Claviceps pusilla | reverse complement strand
TAGTAATATAGTAGTAAACCTAATATATCTTACTATAACCTATACTATTAGTAATACTAACTAACTTATTTAATATATCTTTATACTTAAGTAAATTACCTAAGGCACTAGCTAGTAGCATAATATCTACTTTTATATTTACCTAATCTCCCTTATTTAATATTTTTAAGTAAATAACTAATCTTTCTACTCCTAAATTAAACAATACTTTTACAGCTACTTAGTAGTAATTCTACTATATAAATGCCTTTATCCTTATCCTATTATTTATCTCTTTATTTTTATTCTTATTAATAACTAAGGTATTTATTTTATAAGGGGTATTAGTTATAAAGGGAGCGTGCTTTTAAGGCCTATTAGCATTAATTAGGATTAAGTTTATATTTAAGGTTTTAGGCGCTAGGGCTTTATAATATAAATAGTGCTAGCTTATAGTATACTAATTACTTTTATAAATAATATAGTTTAGTTTTAAGCACTTTAAGGAGATATACCTATCCTTTTAGCACTTATAGTATTAAATATTATTAAAATCCCTATTATTAGGAGGTTTATAGTTATATTACTCCTAGCTTACTACTAGAGAGTGTAATTTTTATTACTTATATTTTACTAAGGTTAATTATTCTTAATTACCTAAGGATTCTTTATTAGCAACTTCTGCTTTCCTACCTTAGCCTTAAAGGTAATTCTAGCTTTAAGGAAACTCTTAGCTTAGTATTTACTTTCTAGTAGTAAAGTTAAGGCTATTTAGAAATATATAAATTTAGAGTTATTTTAAAATAGCTTTAAAGAGCTTAGCTTTAACTTTACTTTATTTCTAAAAAAAGGTTTAGAATAATATTTAATTATTTTAGTAGAGGTTTATTAGTGCCTTAGTAGCTTTTAAGCAGTATATATTCTTATTAATTATTATTATTATTATTACACTAGTCAGGCTTGTGAGCCTAATACTAGTACCTCCGCTACTTAAACTATATAGGAAAAACCCTAGCATAGGGAGGAAAACCTATATATAACCTTTTTCTGTGTTCTACAGCGGAGCTATAGTAGCTCCGCGCTAGTTTTAATTGTAAGAAGTGGTGCGCCGCTAGCTAAACTTAACTAGCATTATAGGAGAGTGTATAGTGTAAAACAGGAATTAGACTAGGTTAGTAGAGGCGTAGTAATAATGTAAATTGCCTATAGGGGTGGTCTATAAGTTATAGTAAGTTACCTTAAGTGCTTAGCCTATTCCCTATACTAGTCTCTAGCTAATTCCCTTAGGTTGCTACCTCCTTACCTAAAACCTTTCTCTAGCTTCTATATTTCTATAGCATTAGCTACACTAGCTAGTAGCTAGCTATTATTAGACTAACTATTAGCTATTTATTAGTTATATAATAAAAAGAGAAAGAAACACTATATTTACTCTTTTCTCCTTATTTTTAAGCTCTTCCCTTCTTTCTTCCTTCTTTATTTATTACTTTTATTATAAGTATACCCTTATTTCTATTTTTATAGCAATGCTGCCCTATTACTGCCCTAAATTAATTATAATATTATTAAAGATACTGCCTACTTTTATAATAAAATCAATTATTACACTTAGGGTAAGTACTAGTCCCTTCTTAATACACTATTACTATTAACTCTTATATAGCTAGGCTAATTATAGGCCTAGCCCTATAAAGCTTACTTAATATAAGCTAAAAACATTAAAAAATAGTGCTATAGCACTAAAGGTTAGTGCCCTCTTCTAATCTATACTGCTCCTATTACTAAGTTAAGTAAATATTAGCAGTGTATACTTTAAGTGTATAAAAGCAAAAAAGACTTATTTAGGCATAAGTATTATATTCTTTATTTATATTAATAGCTAGGTAGTAGCTAATTAGTTCTATAGCTAAATCTAAACATTATATTATATTAGGAGGCTATTAAATAAGTTATAAATATACAGGACCTTTATGCCTTTAGGGAGTTTATTAATATAAGTATAGGGTAGCTAAGATATAGTTTTATAGTAGTATTAATATAATACTAATATATAGCTAGGCTAAAGAATATAATGCTGCTTAGAAAGAGGCAGTCTAACTTATAAAGTAGGTAGGCTTATTTACTAATATAGTAATATAGGTTAGTAGCAGTACTATAGTAGCCTTAGCCTTAACCTTAGTTAAAGGTAAGCTACTACTGTAAACTTACTATATTACTAATACACTAAAGGAATTAAATAATATTCTATAGAATAAGCTTATTATAGTTACTATATAGAGCTATATAAAGGAGGTAGTAAAGAAGGAGAAGGGGGAGGGGGTAAAGAAGGAGAGGGGGGAGCTAGGGGCTAAGGGGGTGTAGGCCTAGGGCTAGTGTAGGCATATTATGCTTATTTTCTATTGTCTTAGCTACTGCGTTTATTTTTCTTTAAAAATAAGTTATATATCCTAATAATCTATGCTAGCTGTAATATCCACATAGCGTCCCGCTGCCTCTATACCTATGCTACACTAGGTGCTATATAGTATTATATCCTTAATATCCTTAGCCTATTAATTTTATAAGCTTTTTATAAGCTAAAACTAAGGAATATACCCTATTAAAATAAGCTACTTAGTAAGAGTAGTTACTAGCTTATTATTTTCTAAAGCCTCCCTAACTTTGCGCTAGTTTTATACTAGGTATACACCTATATTAATAGAGTAGAGATAATTAAAATTTTTATAAGATAGTAAAATATAGTAGTAGTCTTTATTATTAGCCTAGTAGCTATATATTAGTAACTTTACCTTAGGAATATATTAGCTAAAAAGGAAAGCGTTAAGTTTAATTTATTTTATATATATTTATATAAGCACTGTGGATTTATGCTTAGTTAGGCCTAAGTAAAGATAGATAACTTTAGCGGTAAAAGTAAAGCTAGGGTTAAGCTTTACTACTATATAGTTAATATTAGTTTAGCGTGCTTATATAGTAGCCTGCTCTTAATACTAGTAGTCCTTCTATTTTAGGGTAAGCGCTTTAGTTAGAGAGGGCTTTAGTAGGTAGTTATAGAGTTAGTTTAGAAATAGTATATAGTCTAGGTAGTTATTTAGGTATAGTAGGTAGTTACGCCCTTAGTATATTAGTCTATATCTAAGTTAAGCTACTATTATAGCATAGGCGCTATAAATACGCTTAGCTATTCTATTAGCTTCTATTTATTAGTAAAAGTAAAGTAAATAGTAGTTAAGGTAAAGGTTAATTAGGGCTATAGCTGCTTTAGTTTTAATTAGGGCATATAGCGTTGCCTTAAATACATTAGTTACTATTCTTAAGCACTTAGTTTATTTAAAAACAAATACCTTAGCTATACCCCTAGCTTTACTACTAACTTTAGTAAGGGTATAGTATAATTCTATACTATATATAATTATACTCTAAATAACCTATATATATAAGAGTTATATATTATATAATAAGTATCCCTAGGTTAAAGCTACTAGCAATGTAAGTATAAGCTACTACTATATTAGTTTTAACTTAATTTAACTCTTATATACTTTTTAGTAAAGCTTATAATAAACCTATACTCTAAGAAAGTAGGCAAACTAGACTAGTTATACTATATTAGTGCTAAGTCAGACTAGTAATATAATTATAGCACACTACCTAATAAAGTATATAAGTTTGCTCTTCTTTAGATTAAACTTAAGACCTAATTCTTAGGACTAGTTTTAGTAAATTACTTAGGTAGCCTTAAGGCAATCCTATATCTCCTCTACTATATGCTTATATATAAGTATATTTATATTATTAGAGAAGCCTATAATAAGTATAGAATATACTACCTAAAGCTTAGTATATAAAGGGGTAATATAGAGTAGGAAGAGAATAGGAGAGATTAAAGACCTTTATAGTATACTTATAGTTATAGGTAGGGGGCTTATAGATTTACTATTAAAATAAAGGTTAGTAGTATATTTAGTAGTAAAGGAGTAAGTTTACACTACTATTTATATAGGGATCCTAGTAGCTATAAGGGTATAAGTTAGTTTTTTATAGTAAATAGTATTAAAGGCTGCTAATATATTTAGTTAGAGTAGTAATGTAATACTACTATAGTGCTACACTATATACACTAATTCTATTAAAACACTTAGTATAACCTCTATTAACCTATCTGCTCTATTACCTATTTATAGATTAGGTAGTGCACTACTTAATTTAGCTATAAGGGTAAGCTAACTTACTACTGCTGCCTTTATTACTTTACTAATAATACTAAGAAGTAAGATAAGGCGCTAAGCCCTTACTCTTTACTACTTTATTAAGGTTTTACTTAGCTTATAAAAAATAATAACTTTTACTTACTAAAATAAAGCTAGGTAGTAGCTAATATAGCAGTATATATTAAATAGGTAGGTAAGGGTCCTAGTTAATAGCTTGCTATATATTTTAAGGTATTTAGCTAAAAGTTTATTTAGTTCTAGTGCCTTTTAGCTAGCTAGGCTTTTAATAATACTATAGATTTTATTAGTATTAAAGTAGTTTTCTACTAGAAATATTATAATATTAAGGTAATTATTAAGATTCTTTAGTATATTATTAAGTTAGGCTTAGGAGGAAGGGAAGAAATAGTTAGTTAGTATAGCTGCTTTCTCTTAGTATAACTTAGTAGTTATAGTATCTATGCCCTTACCTTAAATAAGTATAGGGATTTACTACTATTTTAATAGTAGTCTACTATAAAGCTATATTTAGTATTTAAGTTTCTATAAGTTACCTCTATAGGCAGTAGCTACTTTAATAGTAGAGCGCTAGGTATTATACCTTTTATTACTAATAGTTTAGTACTATATCTAAGCTATGTTAATAGTAAGTTATTAGTTCTCCTTAGTATAGGATATCTACTACTATTATAATGCTTTCTTAGTGTTTTAGGTAGCTTCTTTAGTATAATAGTTCTACTATAGGTTTAGCTTAGGACTGCCTTAGGGTTCCCTTAAAACTACTAGGTCTATAATAAATTAAAGCTTAGCTATTATCTATTCTATATAGCTATTAATTTCTATAGGTATTTAAAGTAAAGGTTTAGTAAGGTTATAGCAAAACTATATTACTGCCTTAGCTACTATAAGGTTATTTTCTATATATAACTATTTAAAATAAAGTAGGTGGTTGCTATATAGCCTTAAGCTAGTGCTAATATAGATAAGCTATAGGATATAGTTAGATTTAGTAAGGTTTAGTCCCCCTATAAATTTAGCTTCTATATTATAGGTAACCTAAGTATAGTTAATAGTACTATCCCTTTTACTCTATATTCTTTAAGTTACTTTACCCTATAGTATTATAAGCTTAAGCTACTACTATATTACTAGTATAAGAAGTGTATTGCTTTTTATTAAAGTTTAGCTATAATAGTCTTAGAGTAAGTAGTGTTAGTTAAAGTCTCCTATAAAAACGCTATAGTTTAGAGGTAAGGCTACTATAAAGTTAAAAAGGGGTAATATTTAATTAAGTTTATAGGTTAGGGAATATATTAAGTATATATAGTATTCTATTAATATTATTAAGCACTAGTCCTTACCTATATACATTAACTATACCTTAGGCCTATACTAGTAGTTTATATAAATTATAGTATAGCTGCCCTAAGTAGTAAGTTAGAAGTAGCTAAGGCTAGGGTTAGGTAGTTTACTATTTATAGTTCCTAGCTTCTATATTGCTATTATATTAGCTTTAGGTTAGGACTTTAGTGCTAGATATATAAGGTAGGTTTTCTTTTATATATTTTAGTATATAACCTTTATTATATACTCTATATAGTGTATTAAGTTAGGCTTAGCTTATTTAGTACTATAGCAGCTATAGGTTATTAACTTAGGAAGGCCTCTATAGTAGCTTATAAGCACTGTATTAATTCTAGTTTAGTATTAGGGAGGTAGGTATATAGTTTACTAACTTACTTTTATAGTAAAGCCTTCTATAATAGTAGGTTACTTATATCTCTCCTTTAGCTATAGCTAAATACCTTTATTTAACTATCTTTCTTTAGTAAAGAAGGTTTAGTAAAGGCTAGGGGCTATGCTAGGTATATAGTATATATATAGTTCTATTATTTATTTATAATATTATATATATAAGACTATATAGGGTAAGGTCCTAAGTAGTTAATGCAGCGTTCCTATATAGCTCCTAATAGCGCTAAGTATAATTATTTACCCTCCTTATACTAACTAGATATATAGCAGCTATACCTTAGGGGTAATGTATAATATATAGTAATATAGCTAAACTTAAAGTACCTAAAGCATTATTAGGGATAGATAGCGTTATTATAGGGCTTAGCTTTAAATATCTTAGCTTTATAGATAATTCTAGCGTAGTATAGCTTATTTACTATATTAACTCTATTAATAGCAATAATTAAGGGGGATTAGGTTGCAGTGCTATATAGCTTTTACACTATAACCCTTACTAAACCCTACCTATTAGCTATAATTATATTTTAAAGGATATTATTCTTCTTTTAGTTCTATATATAGTATATAGGAAAGCTTTTAATAATAATACTAAATATACATTAGTTTAGCATTGCTTCTAAACTAAAAGCAGTGCTAACCTAGGCTATATTATTAGTATAAGGCTTTACTATATCCTAAAATATAATTATAGTATTGCTACTATAGAGGCAATGTACTGCTATAGTAGTATTAGTACTAATAGCTTAGTTAATAGTAGCAATAGTTTCTTTAAGTAAGTAGTTTTATATAGCTTTAGTTATTATACTACCTTTAATAATAGTTTTATAGTAAATATAAGGCAGTACTGCCACTATTATAGCCTAAATCTGCTAAATAGGTGGTTAGGTAATGCCTTTAGTAATAATACTAGCCTAGCTTAGGGCTATTATATTCTTAGTGCTAATAGCTTTCTTTATTACTTATTTAATAACTTCTTTTAAGTTTTTAACTATAATAGGCTTATTAGGTAATAGTAAGGTTAATTCTATTAATATTTTAGTGTAGGTTTAAGGCATAAGAAGGCTATATTAAGCATGCATTAAGGCTATATTATTAATATAAAGAATAATATTCTACACACTCTCTAGCACTATAGCTAATATAAGTTTAGCTATTTTATTATATTTAATAGTTAGGTAGTTTAGTATTTACTTATATATAGGCAGTAATATAGAAGTAACTTAAGGTACTATTAATATAAAGCTACCCTATTCTATAAGTAAGTAGTAGTAGCTCTATATAAGGCTGTAATTCCTACTATTAATATCTATTAGCATTACCTTATCCACTGCGCCTACGCTCTAGCACTAATACGCTATTAGAGATAGGGTAAAACGGATATAGCAATTCTTTTTCTACACTTTTTAAGAGGTTTAGAGTTAGTTCTGCGTCGCTACTGCGGTGCGGGCGAATTCGCGAAAAGTTCTTAAGGTTAGTTATTGTTATATTCTTATTAATAGTTTTTATTTTAAGCTACTTTATAAATCCTATTTAAGTATACTCTCTAAAGTCTATAAAGCTATTAATAGTAGTGTATTATATTTACTAGCACTTTATATTATTAATAAAGTAGCTACTAGTATATACTACCTTAGCAGCGTCCCTAAAGAATATATAAGGGTTTATAATAAACACTATATATAAGTTTAATAAGAAATTCTAAAGGCTTTTATAAGTATTGCCTTTATATATAAAAGCCTTAAGTTAGGCTTTTATAAGTTTTATATATATAAAGGGCGCTATAATTATAGGGTAAGTCTATAGCTTAAAGGTTAGAGTATAACTAATATTAGGGGTATTAATAATACTAAGCTTATTACTTTTATAGTTTCTATTAAAGTTAACTTTCTTAAAGGACTTTTATAGTATTTTAAGGTTCCTTTTTTTATTAACTACTTAAGTAGTTTATAGTAACTAAGCTACTTCTTTAATTATTTTATTAAGGTTTATTTCTTTATTAATTGTTGGTATTCCTTAGGATACTAGTGATTCTCTAAGGAATACTAGGGTGGAACGGAGACTCAGTGACTCAACGTAGGGTCTGCAAAAGGGTTTGTAAAAAGGTCTTATTCCTACTAAGAAGAAGGTGCTATCTAAAGGGGCAATTTATAGGCATTTCTATAGCCCACGAAAATGCCGTCGGAAGCGCCGGTGAAAACTCTGCTTATTGCGTAGCCGACCTGTTAGGGGTCCTGTTAGGGTCCCTGGTCTGGTCCGTGGTCCCGGGCGCATTATCCATAGCCCAGAATATGCAGTAATTCTAATACTTAGAATTCTCTCTTTTGTGGAAAAAGAGGAATCGCACCTAATATAGGTAGAAATCTATAGAAAAACAGTGGTTAACTATCTAATTAAATGATTAATAAGAAAAAGAGTCTAGTCTATATCCTTAGTATTCCTCCTTCTTCTCTATATATTCTACCTATCCCTATATGCAAATTATAGCTTTATTCTTATTAATAAAGGTCTTAAGGGCTTGGTTTAGAGAAGTCTTTATTATAGCATTAGTAATATTATTATTACTATTAATCCACCTAATCTCCTTAATTTCCTGCCTTTTATATAACTAATGTAACACTATAATATTAATTATTAACCTTTTCTCCTTTATTATACCTAACTTAATAATATACTTATATAATAAAAGGGAGTCTATATAAATAATTATTAGTATTAGCAGAATTCGTAACTTTTATGTAATAGTGCGTAAGGTTATACTAATTATATAGGTAATGTTAGCATCTTAGACTATTGCGTATAGCTTAGATGTAAGGGCACTCCTTATAACTCTCTTGCTTTTCATTAAGCTATATATTATAATATTGCCTTTTAGTATAAATTCTACGCCAGTCCCCTTTATCTCTATACTAAGGATAATTATATATTTAATTTAAGAGCTTAAGTCTTTATTATTTATAAAGGAACTATTAATAAAGATGTAGAGAGCGGTAGTAGAAAGGTTAAGTGGAATATACTGTAAACCGCACTTACTATGCTATATTTACCACTAAATCCGTTTATTAAGTCTTATAACGTTAGAATTATTAGGATTTTAGGCTTATATAGCAATAGAAAGGTTAAATACAGCCTCTAGTTAACAAACTAGTAATACATACGCTCCTTAAGCTTGTTATTTAATGTATTGCTATCTTATAGTTAGTTTGTTAGGTTTAATAAGTTAAAGCTTTTTACTCTAGCCTTTCTAATAGAGTTCTATATAATTTTCATTGCATTAGTGTAAGATATAGCTATTAAAGATAAGGGGTTCTATTAGCATTAGAATTTACTTAGGTTTCACTATAAATCCCGCTTTCTTTAGTTCTATCTCCTTAGTCTTAAAGAACTTAATATCACTTAAACTAAGGGTATTATCCATTTATATCCTAATTACACTAAAGCATCTAATTATATTAGAAGCTATTAAGAAATATAGATTATATATAGAAGTAGTTATTATTAGCTTCTTACAATAGTAGCAGAAGTACATAGCCCACTAATATATGCTAGCCTCTACAATCCTATAGAGGGGTTTCACAACCTCTATAATAGTATTCTTTAGGTATAAATATATAATTTATACTAGTAGTTTAGCAATAATCAACCAGTTAAGCAAGGTTTCTAACTATATATACGCTTACGTAATGTCCTATAGCTATAAAAAGATACAGTCCTTAGCTAGTAATAGCGCTAAAGCAATAATAAGTCTTTAGCTTACACATTAGATTGTTAAGGATTATATTAAAATCCACGCTTTTTCCTTATTACTATGCCCTTAGATTATAAGCCTTAATTTCTTATATAGCTTATTAGTGCCTTTCCTCTTAACTTCTCTTACTATATAAGAGTGGAAGAACTATTAGTTTCTATATTCTTCCTTATTAAAGGTTATAAATTTAAAGACATCTTTAGCTAGCAAAGCCTTAATTTCTTTTTAATTAAATACTTTAAAAGGTTTTTTAGTAATAATAATCTTCCCTTCTTTTCTTAGTTTAACTACTAGGTCCTAGTCACTCTTCTCTTTAGCTATAAGGAAACTTATAGTGCTAAGTTCCTTATAATTTTCATTAGTATCCTCCTTAATCCTATTGTTTTCCTTATAAGCTATAATTAATAAATGCTTTTAAGGTTACCTAGGTCCTTATTGCTATAGAGGTGTAGGTAATTAACCTCTATTAGCATTAGTGTCCTTAATCTCCTCCTCTTCCTTATTATTTTCCTCTATATTTATAACCTCTTCTTCTACACTTTAATAGTATAGCTTTACTACTATTAAGCAGAATTTTATAGGTCCTTAGAGCATTTCTATAGTATAGGTCTTGTAATTAAATAATAGTAACCTAAATAGACCGCTCTAGCCCCCTTTTCTACACTAAATATAGACTTCTAAGTTTAAGGGAAGTGTATGCAATAGTAGGGTATTTAAGCTATTCTATGTATTTAATGCATTAGTTACTTACCTCCTAGTAAGATAATACTAAGCTTTATTAGTAGCTTTCCTTAATAAAGCCTTTCTTTATATTACTAATAAGCTTAGGGGTAAGTTATACAACATCTATAAGTATACTTTAAAAACAAGCAGTGTTAGCACAAAGCTATTAGGTTCTATAGAATCGTTAACAGCTTTAACAGATATCTATAGGCATTAAGGGGGGGTTATAAGGTCTCTAACCTTAGCTTTAATGATTTTATAAGCCTAATAGAGGGGGCTATAATATTATTTAACCTTCCTAATGCTATAATAGGCTTTAATAGGAACCTCTTCTATATTAATAGCTAATTAATACGCATTATGCTAGAATTCCACAGAAGTAAAGTTCTTTCTAGTATTATAAATAATATTATCTAGAGGTCCTAAATATGTATTAATCTAGCACTCCTTTAGTGCATTCTATACATTATAGGCTTTTTACTTCTAAGGCTTAAGAAAGTATATAGCTTAGAAAGTAGTAGCTACATTAATAATGTATAGCATAGGTTTCCTATTAATTTAGAGAATATTAATGTAAATCTTATAGTTAAAGTCTATATTATCTTTAAGGGTAAACTTAAACCTAGCTAAAGCTTTACTATAGAGTTAATATTAATAGCATTTATAGGTAATACTTATAATTATTCTATTATCTATTAACTTACTAGCTCTTTAGAGTAGCTTAGTTAGTTATACAATAAAGGGGTGCCTAAAACGTTAATAAAGCTAGCGGATTTCTGCCTTTAAAAGGTAGAAGGCAATAGCTTTATTTTCCTTAAGTAGCTACTAAGGATATCCCTATTTTTATATAATAAGGACTATCTTATAACCTTAGATTAGCACATTCTTAAGGTTATTAAGCTTTATATTTATTTAGTTTATATTAGATATATAGAATAAAAAGAGTGTAGCTATGTTAAGAATATAGAATTTAATAATGCTAAAGATTGTTAGTACTTATAGCACTCCTAAAGAGGTTATAGAACTAGCACTGAAGTTAACTTTATACTAGCTAGTAGACTTAATCTTTAGGGTTAGCATTAGCTTCTATAGTGCTATAGCTTACTATACTCCTATTATTAAAATCCCTATAGCTCTAATATTTAGTATAATGCTATAAAAAACCTTACTAGAATAGTAGTTATTTAAAATAAAGCAATTTATCTTAAGGGGTTCTACCTATAGTGTAGTGTTTATACTAAATATTTTATAGTTAGCTATAGTACATTCTAGTATATATAAAAGGGATCTTACCTATAAAGGTAACAATTTCTTACAAAGGTCTATTTAATTAAATAGTCTAAATAGGCCTAGGGGCGATTAAGTGAAAAATTATATAAATGTTAGCTTAGGCATTGCAGTATTACTTAATAAAGTTATAATAAATGCATTATAGTTAGCCTAAGCTAGGTAGTTATTAGGGTAAGAGGTCTTATCTATAGGCTCTCCTTTAAATACAAGAAGAAATGCATTAAAGCTATATTTAATAGGAGTCCCCTTAACGCGCTTACTTTTTAGCTAAATATCCTTAGCTTTCTGCTATTCTTACCTTATATAAGATATTAACTAACATCCTTCTTTCTAGTATATAAAGCACTTCTATAGAAAGTGTGATTTTAATTATAGTTAGCTACTAGAGCGCTAATTAGATAATTACTTATAGCATTAATCTATAAACATTGCTTTATTATTATCTTCTATAGGGTTAGGGGTAGTTATAGCTAACTATTATATTGCTATAATTACTGTGTTAGTTTAAAGGCATTTCTAGAGGTCTCCTATAACTCCTTTATAAGTTAGAGTGTAGAGGAATACAGCTAAACCACATTCAGAAACATTAGCAATAGCAGCAATTAATTATTACTAAAGCTCTATATTTACTGTAAAAGCTAGGAAGATTCCATAATAAACTCAGCAAAGTTATATAAGCATTAGGTTAAGGCATTTAAGCTTAGTCTTTTTAGGGTTAGCAGTAATAACCTTCTAAAGAGAGATAGTATTCTACTTAATGCAATAAAAGTGCTAATTACTTTTAGTTTTAAAGTAAGATTTAACATTATTAGCAAGGCTTTATATTATTATACCTTTTCTAGTAAGTTCTTTAATATAGTAAGTAAGGGCTTTATCTTTAAGCATAATTAAGAAAGCCTTTGCCTATAAGTCTTTAGGCACGTTATTTCATAACAAACAATCTTTAAAGATACCTATCTTTAGAATAATAAAGTTATACATTTTCCCGCTGTATTTCTCGCTATTAAAATAGCTTTTACTAATTTCCCTAAGAATATAGCAGAGTTAGTTATCGTTAAGCGTTGTTTTTAGTAGTAGCGGCTCTAGTTATTATCTTTCTAGTTATTAGCGTAATAGCTTATCTATTAACTCAGATTCCTTATATATCTATTAATCAATTGCTTTATTATCATTAAAAGGGCTATTAAGCCATAGGGGAATAGGAATTTACTATTAGTATCACGTAAATTAACCAGGGAACCAGCGTTTAATCTATTCTTCTAATACATTTATAAGAGCAGTAAGCACATTTGCGTATTATGCCCCTTAGGTAAGTAGAATTAGCACGCTATTTACAGCAAGGAAATCTCATAGATCCTTCCATATTATCATTAGAATCCGCTTAAAGTCTTTAGCGGTCTAACCTTTAAAGTCTTTATAAAGGGCATTAAAGAGCTTAAGGTCTTTCCATTTCAAAATATTATACTAGTAAAGAATAAAGGCAGCTTAATTATTAATATACTACTAGTCTTTGCGTTTTTCTAGTAGGTTATCCCAGCATACCTCCCATTCTAGGGTAAGGATATTTACATACTTACAAATAATTTCAGAGAGGGAATCTAGTAACACTTATAGTAAAGCGGTATTAGGGCTACTTTATATAAGGTTCCTAAATAAATCCTAGAATTCCTTATCACTTCCATAGAAAGACATCCTTATAATTAGATATTTAGGGGTGTTTTTAACAGGCTATAGTTAAGATTTAGCGTTTTAGTCTTATAATCCCTATATAAGCTTTAGTATAGTAAAGGGTTAGTTAATAAGATAAACAAGGGTTTTCCTATAGATAATAGTGTGAATAATAGTGAATTCTACACTTAAAGATAGGTTGCAGCCAGTCTAGTGAAAATAACCTAATTCTTATATAAAAGACCCTATATTTAGGAAGTCTAAGTGCTGTCCAAAACCGCACACTCTATCTTCCTTTAGCATAAATCTCTCTCCTAAGCAGAGAGATTTACCTCTTCTAAGGTAAATCCTTATAAATCTATAGGTAAATATTCTAAGGATAGTGTAGCCTACTAATTAGTATTAGTATTCCTTAGAATACTAGTAATTCTCTAAGGAATACTAAGGTAAAACAGAGACTTAGTAACTTAACATAGGGTCTACAAAAGAGTTTGTAAAAAGGTCTTATTCCTACTAAGAAGAAGGTACTATCTAAAGGGGCAATTTATAGGCATTTCCGTAGCCCACGAAAATGCCGTCGGAAGCGCCGGTGAAAACTCTGCTCATCGCGTGGCCGACCTGTCAGGGGTCCTGTCAGGGTCCCCGGTCTGGTCCGTGGTCCCGGGCGCATTATCCGTGGCCCAGAATATGCAGCGATTCCAACATTAATATTATTATTATTTATATAGGTAAAGTTAGGATTTCTAATCTTAAAGTACCCTTTTTTTTTAATAGTATTTAGTATATAGCTAGTATTTTATAAAGCTATAGTAAGGTTATAGTTAGTTAAATAAGTAACTCTTTTAGTAAATATTTTAGTTTAGTTAATAGTTTACTATCTCTAAAGAAGAGAGAGATTTAGTTATTAAGGTTAATAATAGAATATTACTTAGTAAAGTAAAAACTAAGATATAAAAGGTATACTATAATATAGCTATTAGGTAAGAGGTAGTGCTTAAAGGTATAAATCTCTACTTTATTATATAAATATATACATCCTCTCTTTTATATACCCCCTTAGCGCGCTGCTAAGTTGTAGCAAGGGCACCACATGCCTCCTTCCCTTATGCCCTCGTTGGCATAACAAGCTAGTCCGCGCTCTTTGCCTCTATGGTCACCAACAGTGGGAAGTGGCCATGACACTTTATTATCAATTCAAATCCATCGCCGGAAGTCATCGAATTCCGAAGAGCAGCTATAAGGGAAGCAAAGTCATTAGGATAATAGCTTCATTATTAATTCAAATCCATCGCCGGAAGTTATTAAATTCTGAAGAGCAGCTATAAGGGAAGCAAAGTTATCGGGATAATGGCTTTATTATTAATTTAAATCTATCGCTGGAAGTTATCGAATTCTAAAGAGCAGCTATAAGGGAAGTAAAGTTATTAGGATAATGGCTTCATTATTGATTTAAATCCATCGCCGGAAGTCATTGAATTCTAAAGAGCAGCTATAAGGGAAGCAAAGTCATTAGGATAATGGCTTTATTATTAATTCAAATCCATTGCCAGAAGTCATTGAATTCCAAAGAGTAGCTATAAGGGAAGCAAAGTCATTAGGATAATGGCTTCATTATCGATTTAAATCCATTGCTCCCTAGCCCTCTTCTAATCGCTAATATTGTTAGCAATGAATTATTTATGCCTTTGCCAGGGGATCCCTGTAAATTTATATATAAATGCATAGAACGCGTTATTGCGCATACCCTCGCCAAAAAGGCACCAAATCTAATGTTTTTTTTAATATATATTACACTTAGAGGCCTCCCTAGCCCTCTTCTAATCGCTAATATTGTTAGCAACGAATTATTTATGCCTTTACTAGGGGATACCCGCAAATTTATATATAGATGCATAGAACGCGTTGTTGCGCACACCCTCGCTAAAAAGGCACTAAATCCAATGTTTTTTTTAATATATATTACACTTAAAGGCCTCCCTAGCCCTCTTCTAATCGCTAACATTATTAGCAATAAATTATTTATGCCTTTACTAAGGGATACCCGCAAATTTATATATAGATGCATAGAACGTGTTATTACACACACCCTCGCTAAAAAGGCACTAAATCCGATGTTTTTTTCGATGTGTATTACACTTAGAGGCCTCCCTAGCCCTCCCTTATTATTAATTAAAGAAAAAAGCATTAAAAATTATAGTTATGATATAAAATAGGTGGTTTTGCCAGGCCGCGCCCGCAAATTTTGTATGTAGAGTTATGGAATCGGGTGTCCCGGAATAATGTGGTTGTCCCCGATTTTTGTGGTCTACTTAGTGGAACACTAAGTAGGTCTACGAGTAGTACTCGAGTAAGTACCTGGGCACCCAGTAGGCACCCAGTAGCACCTAGTAGCTGACAGGGATCCACCTGCATTCGCTAGCATCCACTAACGTCCACGGCGTGCACCGGCTACGAGGGCCTGGGGCCAGGCACCATCAATGTCATTGTGTCACCAGACAGCCACGTCCAGTCTGGTGCAAGTACCTCCCTCCACCGCACCTCCGCCACACCTCTCCACCGCACCTCCGCCACACCTCCACCACACACACCCTCGTATCAACCTGCCCGTTCATGTTCATGCTCCCCCTTTTGTCTCTTCGCTTCGACCCAGGAGCATAAACTGGCCCTCTCGCCAGTCGACCTTTCCCGCGCCAGCCCGGCACAAGACCACAAGACCCTTGCCCCCTTTCCCCTTGTCGTCTTGTCGCCTTGTCAGTCTCCTTTGCTCTGCTTTCTGCTTTCTGCTTTGGCCAGCTTTGGCCAGCCACTCTTTATCCCGTCCCCTTGCCGCGCCGTCCCATCTGTCTATATCCCAACCACCGTCCGCATTCTTGCTTGCCTTCCGAGTCCTTTTCTTTTTTTGCCACCTTGATTCGTACTGTGGCAGCATCCGCTCATTTAACAGTCTGGTCCGCCCTCCTGCTGCCCTCCGCCCGGCACAACCCCTCCTTCTCTCGCCTTCTGACCACCTGGTGTGGTTGAATCGTGAAGCGTTGGCCCAATCCAGACTTTATCATTAACCAAAACCAAACCAAACCAACCTGCGAGCTTCGCATCCGTCGAAAAAGTTACCTTCCTTTTGTCCTCCTGACGCAAGCATGGCGTTCATCAAAAAGATAGACAGAGCTGTCCAGTGGGCGGGGGAGAAGATGGGCTCCGAATCGAAAACCTCACATTCCGACGAATTCCAGAGATTAGAGGCCGAAATGAACGTTCGTCAAGAAGGTACAGTTTATCCATGCACTTGGTTTTTTTGTTTTTTTTTTTTT
>SRPW01000708.1:0-16711 GCA_018360225.1 Claviceps pusilla | reverse complement strand
GCTTTCTATATTAATAAGTCTAGTAACTTAAATTCCTTATAAATCTATTAATTAATTAATTAGGAATTATTAATAATGCTTCTTACTTATAAAGGAATAGAAATTTATAGTTAGTATTGTATAAATTAACTAGGGAACTAGCATTTAATCTACTCTTTTAATGCGTTAATAAGAGCAGTAAGGGAAGTAGTATATTACAAACCTTTTATTAATAAAATTAGTATACTATTAGTAAGAAGGAAATTCTATAAGTCCTTTTATAATATTATTAGAATTTATTGAAAATTATTAGCAGTTTAACCTTTAAAGTCTTTATAAAGAGTATTAAAGAGTTAGAGGTTTTTCTACTTTAAAATGTTATACTAGTAGAGGATAAAAGCAGCCTAATTATTAATATACTACTAATTCTTACGTTTTTTTAGTATATTATTCTAGTATGTTTTCTATTCTAGGGTGAGAATATCTATATATTTGCATATAATCTTAGGGAGGGAATTTAGTAACACTTATAATATAGTGGTGTTAGGATTACCTTAGGTGGGATTCCTTAATGAATCTTGGAATTCCTTATTACTTCTGTATAAAGATATCCTTATAATTAGATATTCTATATAGTTTTTAACTAGCTTTAGTTGAGATTTAGCGTTCTAGTCTTATGATCCCTATACAAGCTTTAGTATAATAAAGGGTTAGTTAGTAAGATAAACAAGGGTTTTTCTGTAGATAATAGTATAAATTATAAAGAATTCTATATTCTAGAAGGTTAATACTAGCTAAACTAGCAAAGGAATCTATTTTTATTATAAAAAAGCTGTATTTTTAGAAGTTTAATACTAGCTAAACTAGCGAAAGAATCTATTTTCTTTTAGTATAAATTCTCCCTATAAGCGCAATAGGAGTTCTATCTCTTCTAAGTAAATCCTTATAAATCTATAGAATAATGTATTCTAAGGATAGATATAACCTACTAATTAGTATTAGTATTCCTTAGGATACTAGTGATTCTCTAAGGAATACTAGGTGAATCTAAGACTTAGTGATACAATATAGGGTCTAGAAAGGTATTTGCAAAAAGGTTTAATTTCTATTCTAATTAGTGCTATCTAAAAGGGCATTTTATAGCTAGCGTTAAGGCTATAAAAATGCTGTCGGATTCTATAGTGAAAACTCTGCACATGCGGACTAATTAGAAGAGTCGGATTCCGCGGCTAATGTGGCCGCAAATCCGGCTCTTCCCGGCTGTGCCACGTTGTCATAGAATGCAGCGATTCCAACAAATATAATATTATATTTTATTACTTTTAATTTTAAACTATTGAAACTTATAGAAACCTTTATTTACTAGCTTTAAGGTAAACTTTATGCTTAATTCCTTAATTAAGTCCTAAGGTATATCTATTAATATAATAATAAAGTCTTAGGTTACTAAAGCTATTTTATAGTATATACTAAATAAAGAAATTAAGTATATTCTAAAGAAAGAAATTAAGTAAAAATAAGTTTAAGAAATTCGCCTAATATATACCCTAAAAGAAAAACTTAAAAAGAGAGAAAAATAAGTTAATAAAAGAAAGAGAAAGTTATAAAAAAGTAAGTTTAGGAAAAGCAACTTTATACTAGTATAGTTATTATAAATTGTGTAGCTGCACAGGATTCTAATAGCTATATACCACTATTTACCTTTAATATTACTTTTAGTAATATCTATTAATTATAATAACTATCTAAATTCTTAAATAAGATATAGAGTTCCTTTTTATTACTAATATTCTATTTATTTAGTATTTTCTATACCTTATCATTAAATAGTTAAATTAGCACTATAATTCTATATATTTAGTTAAAAATGTCTTCTTGGAAAGGTTTAAAATAATTAACTAATATTACTAGGTGAATTTACTAGTTATTTAGTAATTTTAATTTATAAGCTACTTAACTAACTTATTTAATTATTTTAAATAGACCTATATATTTTAGACTATACTTATAGCTAATATTTATTAAAACTACATAGCCTTATTATTCTAGCTATATAAGTACTCTATTACTAGTTTTAAAAAAGCATATAGTATGGCGTTTATTATAGTAATACTTTATTTATACTACTACTATTACTATAGAATTATAAGCTGAAACTCTTTCCTTTAGTTAATTCAGTAAATTTAGTTCTTACTTAGAAAGAATAAATACTATATTATTTAGGTAGAGTCCTAATATAAATCTATTAGGACTTATACCTATTAAGTTATTTAGTGTATTATTAAACTTAGATTCTAACTTAGGAATTATTTATTCCCACTGTCTTAGATTATTAAGTTATACTATATATAACCTAATTATAGATTTAATCCATTATATTGTTTACTTTATTTAGCTATCTATCAAAGGGTAGTATACTATTAAATATAATAGCATTATTCCTATTAACTTCTAAAAATTTTACTAAATTACTACTAAAAATTTTAGATCTTTATTACTAAGGATAACTTTTAGTATCCCTTAATTATTTAAAAACAGCTTCTAATACAACAAAGTTATATACTACTTTACAGTAATTATTTTCTTATCAGGAGCTAGCATTATTTACTTACTAAATTTATTCACTATAACTAATATACTATTATTTGAATTAATTAATTCTAGTAGACTTAAGAGGAAATTAATTAAAATTATATAGTATAGTGTAGGTAGTGGCAGGAGCAGTTATAGATTCCTATATTATTTATATATTTATATTTAGAAAACCTAATATAAAGAATATATCTATAAATAGTTATAAAGTAATTAAAGTTCTTTATAGATATAAAATTACTATACTAGTTTACTTAATTTAGCGTATCCTAAGTAATTTCCCTTATATAATATATAAAATAGTTTTATAACTACTAGCTTTAGTATATATAATTAAAGAGGCATTCCTAGCGTGTTTTTTTACAGTAAATTATTATTCTATTTAAACAGTAGACTTACTTAATTATATAGTTCTAGTTTATTATTATCCTATAATACAAGGCTAATTCTCTTCTATACTAGGTTTATTTTATAACCTCTCCTAATCTACTGCTTATACTCTAGTAATATACTTACTAGGTTAGCTATTAGTCTATTTATTACTACTAGAACGTTAGATAGAGTTATTACATTCTATACCACTGGGTTTCGTTCCCTAAATATAGCTTAGTATTCTTAGGTTAGTATTATTACTTAGAGTTTTAGTTAATTATCTAGCATATTTTCTAATTTTCTAAGTGCCTAATTATTATATATTAGATATATTATCTTAAGCCTGCTTAATACATTTAATGCTAAGTATTCTTTACCTACTTTATACAACACTCTTACCTTAAATTAACTAATATATTCGATAGCTTAGATAATCTTTTTATTCACTATATATCTACTAAATATATTAACAATATTTACTTACTATGCTAAATTAATAATAAAATAATAATTAATAAAGCATATTACTAGTAGTTTCTATATTGTTATAGACTAGCCTAGATGGCTTCTGCGATCTAGTGTTAATAAAGTTATTATTATTTATAAAGAGGAAGGAAAGACTACTATCTCCCTTTACTATATACCTATTCTATATATAATATATATTCATAGGGTTTGCCTTATAGGTATAGTAGGTTACCTTATATACTTCTCTTTTACTTTACTAAGGATCTAAGCCTTTAGCTTAAATTTATTATATAGCTCCTTACTCTATTACTTTTTAGCTATTAAATAGTTAGTAAGTATATAAAATATAATAATAATAACTAAAGTATTAATAATATAATATGTTAAGTAAAATTATTTATTTTAGCTAGTTATAATTTAATACTTAATATTAATTAAAATAAACTTAAAATAAAAATTTAAAATTCTAAATTTTACTAGCTAATTATATTTAAAATACTAACTATAAATCTTTTATTTAGCTTCTTTATACTTATAAATATATATCTTTTTTTATTCTTTTTATTAAAATCCTATATACCTTAAGTATTTTATATAAATACTTATTACTTTTTATTTATTCTTTATTAATATTTATACTTTCTTTATATTTATTTATTAATACTTAATAAAACTTTTATTATTACTATTTATTAAATTTAAATAATAAGCTTTTTTATTCTTACTCTTCTCTTTATATTAAAACTAAGTATAGTAAAATTATATTTATTACTACTAATACTTTTACCTTTCTCTTCCTTATCCTTAAATAGCTATTATATTTTAAGCTATTATAAGATTAAAAATAACTTTAAAAATAAGTTATTTACCCTTATTAATCTTAACTAGCTAAATATTTAATACTTTTTCTACTTTATATATATAATAACTAATAAGCTATTCTTATATATACTAGGCCCTTGGTAGTTTTATAAGGAGTATTAAAGAAGAATAGTAACTTATATATAAAATATTACTATATTTAGCTAAAGTCCTACCCTTTACTGCCTTATTTATAAATTATAAAGGCTATTTACTATAGTAAGGCTATAAAGGTACTTTATATCCTTATTTATAATACCTTTAATAATAAAGGGAAAAAAATTATATTAAATAAGCCTTTTAAGGCTTTATATAATTACTTTACTACTACTTTATATACTATAAAGAAATATACTATATTTATTATTATTACTAGCTTTTTACCTATACCCTTTCCTTAGTAGCTAGAATAGCTTTAGTTTATTACTAATAAAATACCTATATATTCTTTACTTACTACTACTATTAATTCTACTATAATTTATTTATTAAAGATTAGTATTAACTATATTAATATCTAGCTATTTATAGTATAGTATTAGGTTAAGTAATTAATGCCTATATATTAAGATTTATTTACTTATCTTTAATTATATTAGTCCCCTTTATTATTTTATTTATTATTATATTCTAAGAAGTGGGTATATATACCTATACTACGCCCTTTATTATATTAAATATACTACTACCTTTTAGCTCCCTATTTAAAGGGTTTTCATAGCTATTATAGTCCCTACCTACTATTATTATACCTTTACTTACTACTATTACACTCTTACTTACTATTACTATACCCTCTCTTACTACTACTATACCCCTACTTACTACTACTATACCCTTACTTACTACTACTATATAACTACCTATTATTACTAAGCTTTTAGTATTCTTATTATTTATATTTAAGCTACTTTAGGATTTCTCTAGCCCTAAGCTATAAAGATTAAACTTCTCTCTTACTAGCTAGGAGTTACTCTCTTTACCCCCCTTTATATTACTCTTTATAAATATATTATTTAAATATTATAAAAAAAAGAAAAAAAAAGGTTTATTTAGCTACTTTATTTACCTTATTGAAAGGTAGAAAGTAGTAAGGTATAGGAATATTATAATTAAAATAAAGCTTATATAAAGCTTAGTAGTATTTAAATTTATATTCAATAGTATATTATATAATATCAATTAAGAATTATAATATACTTGTATTAAACTATTACTAAAATATATATTATTTTATTATAAATTAAATTACACTAGGGCTTTAGTATTTTTTAGGTTTTTAAGTAGATTTTATATTAGCTATATATAATGAACTTATTTAATAAATATATTATAATAGCTATTATAACCTTTAGTATTCTTTATAGTTAAAATAAACTTAACTTAGTACTTATAAAGTATATTTATATTATTATTCTAAGGCTAAATAAGTCTTAATTAAAAGTTAAATAAAATTTAAAAAAAGAGAGAATTATTTACTATATACTTTTTAAAATTAATATAGAAAAAAAGGTAAATATTACTTAAAATATTTAATTTAATAATAAAAGGTATTAAAATATTAAGTATAGTATATTTAACTATACTTTAATTTAACTTCTTATTTAATTAAAAAGTATAAATATTTTAAAGGCTTAGTTAAACCTTATTCTTTAGCTAGTATTACTTTGCTAAATAATATAATTAATTAAAAAACTTTTATTATTATTATTAAGTAAAGTTAATAATAGCTTAAAGAATTACTATTTCTTATTTAATATACTTTAAAAACTAAACTATTTATTCCTTAAAAGATATTTAGCTTTATATAAAAGCTGTGATGGATTTAAGCTGGAGGCTCGGATCCTTAGCGGAGCAGGAGAGAAGAATATAAGGCAACCCACTATACCTATAGAGCAAACCCTATAAACACACATTATATATAAAATAGGCATGCAGTAGAGGGAGATAGTAGTCTTTCCTTCCTTCTTATAAATAATAATAACTTTATTAACACTAGATTGCAGTCGCCATCTAGGCTAGTCTATAACAAAAGCTAGTATATATTAAATTAAATTAATATTAAACTTATAAAAAGCTATATAAATAGTTAGGTTAGTAACTAATAAAGTATAGTTATGAAAGGTAAGTTAATATACTATTAAGTATATAAGCTAATTTATTTTTATAAAACAACTATAACTTATAGTATTACTTAAAGCTTTTAATTTAAATACTTAGTATTACTATTAGTTTAAAGGTAATAAAATATAAAGAAAAGCTACTTTATACTTATAAAAAAGTAAAGTATTAACTAAAATCTATTTATTTAATTTTAGCTTTAATTTGAAATAATATTTAAAGAGAACCTTTAAAAGCATTATTAATAACTTAAAAAGTATTAAGTATATACTTTAGTGCTTATACGTATTATAGCCTTTAATTAAATATATTTAAAGAGATAGTTTATAATAACTATAAAGAATTAAAAAGTATTTAAAGAGTTAGCTAAAAGATTAGTTATAAAATTTATTAATATTTATAACTAATACCTATTTAATACTTAAATAGGCTATAAAATGCCTTAATATAGGCACTAGCTTTTATAAGCCTTATAATAATAGCAATTATATATATATTATATAATATTTATTAATATACCCTTTTAGTAATAGTTATAATAAAGAGCTTAGAAAGTTATATTCTCTTTTAAGTAGCCTATTAAGAGTAAGTTATAGGTTTATTAGATTAATATAGTAATAAAAGGCTTATATTATAATTCTTAAAGGTAGCTATTGTGTCGGGGGGAAAGTCCCTTGTCCCTATATTTCTGACAGCTGCACGCAGCCATGCAGCCGCGCAGCCGCACACAAGATGACAGCTGTTAGTAACTGCGGTCACATGACTTCCACCCAGTATATAAGCAATGCAAATTGCTAAATTTATAGATAGAAAAACAACCCGCACTTAAACCTTTAAAAGTTTAACTACTTATAGCTAGCTTGCAGCCGTTAGCGGCTGTAAGCTAGGTGTTAGGCCTTAAATTATAATATATTTTGTTTAATATTCTGGATTTTTCTATTTAGTGCTAGACTGTAATTCTGATAACTTTGGATCCCTATTATTATCTTCGGTGCCGGACCGTTATTCTAATAACCTAACTAGGATCCCTATTATTATCTTCGGTGCTAGACCGTTATTTTAATGACCTAACTAGGATCTCTATTATTATCTTCGGTGCCGGACCGTTATTCCGATGACCTAACTAGGATCCCTATTATTATCTTTAGTGCTAAACCGTAATTCTAATGACTTTTAATTATTATTCTTCTTTTTCTTCTTCTTTTCTTCCTTTTTCTTCCTTCTAATAACTGCTGGCTAGCCGATAACCTTATAGCTGCACTAGCTTGCAGTCGCCCATAGCTGCCATTGGCCATAACCTAGCTCGTTAGGGGGGGTGTTGTTCTTTTTCCCCCTGTCATAAATGGTGCTTTCGCCCGCGCGCCGAGACCTATCGGAGGGACTAGTTCTTGGTGTTAGCAGAGATTATAACCAACTAGCTTCGAAACCCCTGCCTGGTTACAACTGCTAATAGCTGCCAGCAGCTGCGATCGCAATTTATTTTGCTAGAGCGCGGCCGCTAGCAGTTGTTTGCAAGGATATTTCCTTACCTAGGATTTATCCAATCCAACAATTTCTAGCTTTTCCCTCAGCCAGCTAGAAAACCCTCGAAATTTACAGTCAAACGGACCGGCACCCAACTCAACAGCCCGCCAACGCTGCAAATTTCCCCTTTTTCTTCTTTTTTTTTTCCCTTTCTTTCTTCCTCTTTTTGCAATCCTTGCCCTTCCCCGCCAAAAGTGGGTCTTACAGCCGCCCTTCCCTCACCAGAAGTGGGTCTATCAGCTGCCCACCCTAGCAAATTCCTTGGCTAATTGCAAATAAGACCTTTTTCCAAATTTTTGTAAATTTTTCACCCTCTTTTTCCTCGCTTTTCTAGCAATTCCTAGCTGCCAAGCCGACCTCAGCAGCTGTCAGCCAACCTCAGCAGCTATCAATCATTTATCTAGTCTTACAATTACTAGCTAACAATCCAACTCTGCAGCCGTTAACAACTCTGCAGCCGTCAATCGCCAATCTAGTCTTGCAATCGCTAGTCGCTAGCTGTTAATCTAATTGCAAAGGCAAAAGAGACCACCTTTTACTTCTTTTCTTCCCTTCTTCCCTTCCTGCTTGCAGCCGTTAATCCAATTACAAGCAGCTTTGCAGCTGTCAATCCAATTGCAAAGCAGCCTTGCCGTCAATCTAAGGGAAAAGAGACGAATTCCACCCTTTTTCTTTCCAATTCCAATTGCTTACACCTGTGTGCAGCCGGCCATAGCTAAGACAGACGGTCCGACAAGCAGCTTCCACACAGCTGCCCACGGCTACAATCCCAATTCCGACCGACAAATTATAAGGAATTGGGGAGGCAGCCGGTCTGACAAGCAGCTTCTACAGCTGCCCATGGCTATAATCCTAATTCCGACCGACAAATTATAAGGAATCGGGGAGACAGCCAGTCCGACAAGCAGCTTGCACACAGCTGTCCACGGCTATCTATAGCTATAATCCCAATTCTAACTGATAAATTATAAGGAATCGGGGAGGCAGCCGGTCCGACAAGCAGCTCGCAGCTGCCCATAGCTACAATCCCAATTCTAACCAACAAATTATAAGGAATTAGGGAGGCAGCCAGTCCGACAAGCAGCTTCTACACAGCTGTCTACGGCTATCCATAGCTACAATCCCAATTCCAACCGACAAATTATAAGGAATTGGGGAGGCAGCCGGTCCGACAAGCAGCTTCTACACAGCTGTCTACGGCTATCCATAGCTACAATCCCAATTCCAACCAACAAATTATAAGGAATTAGGGAGGCAGCTGGTCTAACAAGCAAGGAATTAGAAGGCAGACAGTCCGACAAGTAAGGAATTAGGGGGCAAAAATTTGCACAAATTTTTTTTTTACTAACTTTTCTCTTTTTCTACTCCACTTTCTATTTATTTTACTTGCTTTTTATTAGTTATCCTTAATTACGCAACGCTGACGGTTGCGTAATTAAGGGGGGAGGTGTTGTGTCGGGGGGAAAGTCCCTTGTCCCTATATTTCTGACAGCCGCACGCAGCCACGCAGCCGCGCAGCCGCGCATAAGATAACAGCTATTAGTAACTGCGGTTACATAACTTCTACCTAGTATATAAGCAATGCAAATTGCTAAATTTATAGATAGAAAAACAACCTACACTTAAACCTTTAAAAGTTTAACCACTTATAGCTAGCTTGCAGCCGTTAGCGGCTGTAAGCTAGGTGTTAGGCCTTAAATTATGATATATTTTGTTTAATATTCTGGATTTTTTTATTTAGTGCTAGACCGTAATTCTAATGACTTTAGATCCCTATTATTATCTTTAGTGCCGGACCGTTATTCTAATAACCTAACTAGGATCCCTATTATTATCTTCGGTGCCGGACCGTTATTCCAATGACCTAACTAGGATCCCTATTATTATCTTCAGTGCTAGACCGTTATTCTAATGACCTAACTAGGATCCCTATTATTATCTTCGGTGCCAGACCGTAATTCCAATAACTTTTAATTATTATTCTTCTTTTTCTTCTTCTTTTCTTCCTTTTTCTTCCTTCCGACAACTGCCGGCTAGCTAACAACCTTATAGCTGCACTAGCTTGCAGTCGCCCACAGCTGCCATCGGCCATAACCTAGCTCGTTGGGGGGGGTGTTGTTCTTTTTCCCCCCGTCACACTATAAAATAATAAAGCTTTGTAAGTATTTAATATATAATTACTAATTTATTAATATATAGCTACTTCAATAGAGAATCTTTAAGCCTTTAAATATATTACCTTAATCTTTACTTAGTATATAGAATTAGCTTATATACCTTAGTTTTAAAGGCTTTATAAATAGTTATTTATAAAACAGTTATAGCTTTATAGGTTAGCTAAAAAGATATTAGCTAGGGTTTAGTCTTACTTTAATATAAAAGTTAAAAGGGTATAGAGTAGCTATAATAAGTATATAACTAATATTAGGTAAAGTAATAGTTAAGTCTTTGTAGGTTCTCCTAACTTATTTAATTTATAGTAGGATAGTATATTAAGGTATACTATTTAAAAGCCTAAATAGTACTAAAGGTAAAAATTAAAAAGAGAGAGAGTTTTTACCTATTATATTTAATATTTTAATATTTTATAAAGGCTTATAAAGTATTTTAAATTTTTATAGTTAATAAGGATGATAAATAGTTAAAAAATACTATAAAGTTTAGTAAACTATACCTTAAGGTATAAAATAATACTAATTAATTCTTTATTATAAGTTATATAGTTTTACTAAGAGGCTATAAGTTATATAGAGTAATAGGCTATTAGCTATAATACATCTATTATATTATATTATAAAAGATAGCCCTTAAGTGTTTTTTTTAATATATTAGCCTTAACTACTATATTTAATATAAAGTTTTATTAAGTTAGTATTAAAGCTAATAAGAATATATCCTTAAGGCATTAGAATGCTATTTTATATACTAAGGACTAAATAAATAAAACCCTCTTTCTAGTAAGGTTAAGTAAGGGCTTAATAAGATTTAGAAAGTTAGCTATAAATTCCTAATAAAAGTTTATAAAGCCTAAGAAGCTATATATACTTCATAGCTATGTTAATGCCTTTTACTTATAAATAATAGCTAGGTTTAGCTATACTATATAGCTAGTTTAAACTATAAATCCTAGGTATTTTACCTTAATTATATTAAATATATACTTACTAATATTAAGATATAAGCTAGCTTATTATAGGTAAGAAAGGATCTCTTTTATATACTTTATATACTCTTTATATATACTATAAATATAAATAAGGATATTATTAAGATAGGCTATTATATAAACCCTTAAAGCATCCCCTAAGGCTTTATTAATATAATATTAAAATATTATAAATACCTTAATTAAGCTAAAGAGATAAATAAGCTATTTAAAGAGGCTAAAATATATATAAAAAGCTATTTAGGCTTTATCCTCTTTTACTATATATAGGTAGTAAAATATAGTATAAATATTTAATTTTATTAAATATTAAAAACTAGCTAGGGAATATAGAGTCTTTTTAATAAGTAGTAATAAATACTAATCTTAGTTTATAATTTTATTTAATACTCTATAGTTTATATAAAAATACTAGCTTTTACCTACTTTTTTAACTAAAAGTATTAGTATAGCTACTTAGAAAAAGGAGGCTTAAATTTAGCCTTTATTTATTAGGTTAATAATTTATTTTTATATTTCTAATAGCTAGTTCTAAGGTATATTATAAAGTAGTGCCTAAAGTAAGTCTAGTAAGCTACTATTAGAATTCTACTATAAGTAAATATAATAATTAGCCTATCCCTAGTAAGGGGGTAAGGCACTAGTATTCTCTTAATAAAATAAATCCTTAAAGTTAGCTAGTTTACTTAGTAAAGAGAAAAGGTTTTTATTTTTCTTTAAAGCTACTAAGTTTACTATAAATATAAGAATAATATTAATTTTCTATAAACTTATAAATATAGTACTCTTACTTTATTTAACTATAGTATATAGTAAGCTAATTTAGTATATACTAATTCTATAAAAGTAGTTATTAGTAAGTCTACCCCTTAGGTATTCAAGGTATAAATCTTTAAGTTACTCTACATATAAATAATAAGGAGGCATTTAGTAG
The DNA here is from genome assembly GCA_018360225.1 of Claviceps pusilla. Taxonomy (NCBI): domain Eukaryota; kingdom Fungi; phylum Ascomycota; class Sordariomycetes; order Hypocreales; family Clavicipitaceae; genus Claviceps; species Claviceps pusilla. The sequence goes on along the minus strand of SRPW01000708.1, from coordinate 4,694 downwards.
TATATAATATAATATTATTTTAGGCTATTTATAGCGCCCTTAGGATATAGTTTTATAAAAGACCTAAAATTATATAGGCTACTATAATAAATAACTAGTTATTTAGGTTAGCACTAAATCAAATAAAATATATAATCCCTAAGCGCTAAGGGCATTAGTATAGCTATATTATATACTTATTAAAGCAGTAGTTAGGGTATATAGTTAGGCTAAGGTAATATATTAAAGGCCTAGCCTTTAGACTATACTTTTACTTATAATAGTATAGCTATTATAACTACTATTTATTTAAGTATTAATAAACTTAGAACTATTATATAAAAAGAAAAGGAGAAATAGTGCTTCCTTTATATAATATTCTATCTCTTTATAAATATTTAAGCTATCTCTATTATAGGTATAGTGTAAGCTAATATTATTAACTTATATTCTACTACTAAAACTTATATAGTAAGACTCTCTTTTTCTAAGCTAAAGTTAGTATTATTACTTAGTGCCTTCTTATTAAAGGCATTTAGGGCCTTAATATTTAATCCCCCTACTAAGTAATAAATAGGAAGCTATATATAGTCTTAATAAAGTAACTATTACTACTATAGTGTAAATATTAGTAAGTAGCTATATAATATTTAATAATATCCTTGAATACCTAAGTTACTTAGGTTACACCCTTAGCATTTATAGGCTTTACACTTAACTTACTATTACTAAAGGACTTATAGGCTTACTTAAAGCCTAAAAAACTAATAAAATTAATACTTATTATAGCTATATCTCTATTATAATTATATTTAATGTAGAGGTAATAGCAGGCCCTAACACATTCCTTTATTTAGTATAAGTTAATATCTAAGGCAATACTATAGTATTAAGTAACTACTATATAGTAGTTAATTTAGTAAATATTATAGCCTATACAATAATCCCTTATCTACTTATTAAGGCCTACTTAAAGCCTAATAAGTTTTACTATATTTACCTATATACTTTTACCTATAAGGTATAGCTTCTATTTAAAATAAATAAAGAAATCTATAAACTATTTCTTAAAGTATTATTTAAGTTAGTTTAGCTTTATAACTATATATTTCTTTTCATAAGTGTTTATAAATATAGTATTATTATTATTATTTATTACGCCTATAAGGGCCTCTAACTAACACTCCTGCTTTCTAAATTATATAGAAAAAACCCTAAGCCAGAGAGGAAAACCTATATATATTATTAAATTATTTACTTACTTAAGCCTATATAGGGCCTATAGTAGTCCCTATTATAGAATATAAATATACTGCTTATTAGGCTATATAGCTATAGTTACTAAAAAGAGTAAGTATATTTAGTTTAAGTTTAAAAGAGAGAGTATATTTAGTTAAAAATAAAGTTAGAGCTAAATTAGTTCTATAGTAATAGTAGTAAATAAAAGTTATAATATTATAGTTAAGGTACTATAGTGTATATAAATAAAAGTAATAATATAGTAATAGTGTATAGTTATATAAGTAAGTAATATTAGTTTTAAAGTTAAAATAAGCTAGTATTAAGGCTAAATAAAGCTTAAGCGTTAGTAAGGGTTACTTAATATACTATATTAATATAACTTAATATAATATAGCTATTATACTAGCTAACCTTATTTATTTATATTATAGTAAGAATATACTTTATAAAAAAGAGTAGTTAAGTATTATTAATATTTATATTAATACTAAAGGGATATTAATATAAAGCTAAATATTTTAGTAAAGAATTACCTTAATAGTTATAATAGCTAGCTAGTAGCTATATATTTAAATTAAAAGCTATATAAGAGGGGTTAGTAATAACTATAAAAGAGAAATAGTCTTTTTATATCTTTTTTTCTTTCTTTTTTTTTACTATAATTAAAGCTTTTAAAATAAGCTATTCTTTTTTTAATACTTTAGTAAGGGTAGCTTAATATACTCTTTATTAAATAATATTAGGTTTAGCTTAGTTTTATTAACCTTTACCTAAATATTAGGTAAAAAAAAGAAAATATAAGTAATAAGTATATAATTTAGGTTTAGCTTAAAGCTACTACTAACTTATTAAGGTCAGGTATAATTAAGGTATAGCTTTATAAACCTTATATTACTTATGTAGGTATTATTAGTTATTTATATAGAAATTAAGGAGATATATCTTTAACTTAGAGTTAATATAGGTTTAGTGCTAATATAATATAAATATTTTTAAAGCTTACTATAAGTATATTTATTAAAGTTAAGCTTATTCAAAAGTAAGTAATAATAATATATTTAATTAAGAGTAGTATAGGGTTTAGCTAAGCCTAAAGCGAGCTTATATTAATTTTTATTAGTAAAAAGTAAAGAAGCTTTTTGAATATAGAAAGAATACTTTAATATTATTATTAATATCATTAAAAAAAAAAAATTTTTAATTCTTTAATATGTATAAGTCATTTTTAATATAAAGCTATAGTTATTGATATAGTATAGGCTAGTTATAATAACCTTTAAAAAGAGATAATATAGCTTATAAAGTAAAATAGTAAGAAGAAGGTAGTAGATTAAGCCCTTAATAGGGTTAGTTTAACTATACTTTTTAAGTAAAAATACCTAAGCTATTTAGGTTATATTATAGCTATATTAAAAAAGTAAGTAAAGTAAAATATAGTATAGGGGTAATATAGGATGAAATATCAAGCTAATATTTTATTTATTTTTATTTTATTTTTAATATAAATAAATAAAAGGTTACTTATAATAAACCTATTATAGCTCTATATAGGGGGTATAGCTATCTTTAAAGAATATATATTTTTAGAAATAATAGAGGTGGGTGCTGTAGACCACAGCTTACTAAGGTAGTGGGCTTAGTGAGCGTGCACGTATAGATCCACTGCTCTGCAGAGCAGAGCACTACAGCAAGCTGCAGTCCACTATATCTCACAAAATATAGAAGCTTTTGCGTTGCTTTTAGCACTATTTAATTCGCTAAAGAATTTACAATAATAATATCTAATAAATTATATCTAATATCTAACTTTGCAGATGTGCGCGGCTGGCAAGAGTGATTCTAACGGTCTATACAGTCGGCAGCTATAAGGGGGTTTTTTACTTCCTTCCCTTATATACCCACTGACCTTATTAGTGGATCCTAGTTGCTAGCTAGGCTTTATAAGCTACTTTTTATTTTCTATAAAATTTATTTATATAAGAAAATAAAAAAATAGACTTATAGCTATATAAATTAGCTGCTAATGTGCTTATAATCAGTTAACTTAGTGAAAATTAATATATAACACTAAAAAACCGATTTTTAGATATTTATATAGAAAAAAAGCCTAGAATTTAGCAATAAAGAATCTAGTCCTAAGACTTTTTATAAATTCCTCCTTATTAAGAAAAACAGCAAAAATACACGTTATAGGGTAGCCACCTTCCCTAACTAAGCAGCTATTAGCTAGCTTAGTTACATCCTTTAATCCGTTCCTTTATATCTTTGCTAGTTGCCTTATAAATCTAACCTAAAGACTAGGCCTACCTTATAGCTATTAGTCTAACTATATAGCTGTTAGAATGGGCAGAAAAGGTCAAAAAGTAAGGATTTGTGGGGACCTCGCAGCTGCGAGCCCATGCATATGTGACCTTTAGTTAGAATTCCGTGGTTATGCCGCCCGCGTGCGCGCACGCTTGCCGGCTTGCACTGGCTTACAAAGCCCCCTATAAAGTGCTTCTATTAGCGCTATAATTATAGCACTAATAGTGAGGAATCCCCTATAAATAACCCTATTATTTTTAACACCCCCTCTAAAGAAGTATTAGGGATAGTTATTATAAGGGCGCTGAGGGCGAAGGCGAAAGAAAAAGTGTATAAAATCTAGGAAAATTCCAAAACAAAAAAGGATTGCAGAATTATAGAGCCCAAAATTGGGGCTCTAGGGTAAGTGACTTTTTACTATAGTAAAGCATAGTATTTCGCAAAGGTATTGCTGTTAAAAGCAGGGACCTTATTCTTTCTTTGTTTTTATAATTGTTTTTGATTTTCTGGGTGTTTTTATTGTTTTTATGCCTTTAGCTAGGCGTTGTTTTTTTTTTATAGCCTTTAGCAATAAATTATAGGGGTTTTAGACCTATAAGCTCTAAGAAAATAAGGTGTATAGGGCCTATAAGGGGCTTTATTAGCCCATCGGCAGGCATTTTCTTAGTATCCAGGTAAGCAATTTTGGCGAGCCCTTTTAAGACTAGTTATTGGTTATAGTGAAATTTTAGAAGGGTGTGCTTAGTACGGCTATAGAGAGCAGGGTTATAAGCGGTTTTTATAGCTCCCTAGTTATTGTAGAAAATTTGTATAGGGGGTTTTATAGGTGTTTTTAGCTCTATAAAAATCCCTTTAAGGCACTAAAGCTCCTGGAAAGTCTTATAAATAGCGTCAGACTCTGCTTCTATTGTCGATAAGGCTATAGTGCTAGCCTTCTTTGATTTCCAGCTAATTAGGCCCCCTACTAGCTTATAGAGATAAGCATAAGTGGATTTAGAAGAGCTTCTATCTCCAGCAAAATCGCTATCACAAAATCTAACTAAGCTAGAGCTAGGGCTAGCCTTAGGGGTTTTTATGTTATTTATAGGGGTAGGGCCCTTATAAATAATAGCTAAATCTTTTATACCTAAAAGGTATCTTAGTAGGTTTTTAGCAGCATGTAAATGCTC
>SRPW01000707.1:0-16711 GCA_018360225.1 Claviceps pusilla | reverse complement strand
GGGGGGGGGGGGGGGGGTTGTGGGCGCTACTTTATCGGGCACCAGCTCTTAATGATATAAGAAAAGTATATTTATTTATCAGGGGTATAACAACTAACTAATAAATCAGTAAGTCGGTGGCTGGTGATCAGAAGTGCGAGCCAGAGAGGCCTTCACATGAATTCACACATTTCATCCAGTCCTGCACAAACGTAGGTGGAACTGGGGCAACGATGGAACATTAGTTTTCCAAAGCTAGCCCGTCAACATTTTCTGTGCATACAGGAAACCAGGCGCAAATATCAGAATTGGCTGCGATACTACTGGACCAGTTGGAGCAGTTAGGTGTCCTGCTAGTAGGCCACTGTTTCTTTTAGAGTGACCTTTCTTATGTGCTTTAGTCCGTAGATTTAATCTGCCATTGTACTAACAGCTTTCTAAGGAGCAGCAGCTTTCTATTTAAGAACAGAGGTGGAACGGTGGAAGTTTGTCCCTTTGATCATCTATTCTGAACCCCTCCACCCTTCCCCTTCTTAAATACGTCATCGGTGTAGCTTTAAGTGGATTCTAGCATCCTTCCAAAACATTATTCCCTCAGTGCCGAGCCAAGAAAGCTATACCTGCATGCATACTAGATCCTTATGGCTGCCCGAATTTATTAGTATCATGGAGGCAGGTAATGCTTCGGACACCGTAATATAAGAACAAATGACTTTCTATTAATATACGTATTTCTTTTACTTTTTTTCTTACTTTTTGACCTACCTATTTTCTTTTCTTTTCTATAAGTTATTGATTTTTATTACCTTTTTAGCCTCTCTGATACTATCCTTTTCTCTCTTTTTTATTAGCTTCTTCTCTGTAAGCTATCTGTTTCTCTTAGAATCAGCCTCTTCTTTATAGATTATTCTTGCCTCTTTTCTACTACCTTCTTCTTTATAAGCTATTTTCCTCTCTTTTTTATTACCTTCTTTTCTAGCTATTTTCCCCTCCATTTCTTAGCCTCTTTGCTAGCTAATAGTGTATTTCTAGAGCACTACTCAAAGCGAATCAGCGCTCCCCCCCTTTATAGCGTAAGGTCTTTCAACACCACGTCAGTCCTGCAATCTACATCGCAATATATTAGATTCTTATTGATCAGTCGCAGAAGAGTATTTTTCTTAAAGTAGGTAATACTCTTTGAAGAAAACTCGAATAGTCTTTATAAGATTACTTTAATTAAAAGATATATACTGGGAAGCTGCGCTCCTCCTTAGCTTGCCTACCTTCGCGCACGATGTTTACGCTTCATCATCCAAAGCTCCGCTTTGCCTGATAACCTAGCAAACCCTTGCGCCGCTATCAGTTGACTCTGCAGGCCTTGTCACCATGCTGTTTGGCTGAACCATCGTGATCGATATAACATCTGGTTCCAAATGTTTGGCTGCTTGTTGCCTTGGGATATATAATTCACGTGATTGCCAAATACCTGACCCCATTGTGCCTGTACATACAACGCGTTCCCATTCTCGAGAAACCCGATCGATTTAATGTCCGAACGAGGAAGAGAAACTCCATCCGGTCCAGTACGGATATCAACGGGCTGGAAGCCCTTCAGGTATTGTTGAGCAACAAGTTCACCATGTTCGAAGGTTCCACTATCAATATCGTAGACGTGGACATCAAGATCTGTTGTGATAAGGAGCTTGGGTTGGTTGGGAATTGGTGTCATGGCGTGCGGCCCATCCCACCACAAGGTACCGAGACCCCATTCTGTTGAGAGTCGAATGGGATTGCTGATGATGTGAGATTCATGCTCTGCCTGAAACGAGCCCGCCGTGTACTCGTAAGCGTTCAAAATGCTCGTAGAGCCCTCTACCAATGGCGATCTGTCATTACCTGCAGCCCAAAGGACTCTGCGTTGGTGATCCCAAAGAAGCGCATGGACAGCAGGAATTCTGTCTAGTTGCTGGATTGGCGGAGCCCCAACACCTCGCGAGTTGTATGTGTCAAAGATCTTGATGTTACCCGTTATGTCATTCGATGTCGTCGCAATAGCTATCTTTCCATCAGGTAGCATCTCGGCGGAGTGCGTGTTCTCCATGTTGTCTCTGTTCAAGCATATACCAAAGCTAACAGCCTTGTCTGTTTCACGACCCGGATGATGATTGATGATGATGGCCGCGGAGCCATGGATAGCTACCACGCTATTTCCGTTGTTGGCCCATTTGTTTTCTGGTATAGCGCACCCTTTCGCCCTACACACATCATGAAGACATGCTCGAAGCTCGGAAGAAATGTTTTTTCCATTCTGCACACTCCATGACCAAGATACTTTCCCGACAGCATCGTGAATGACGATCTGTGCAGCGGCAGTGGGAGATCCGTACAAACCCGTTATAATCTGGGGCTCGAAACGACTTGGTAGGGCACGTGGGCTAGGCGAAAAAAGTTGAGAGGGAAATCCAAGAGCGAGTGGCAAGAGAGTGGAAGCCTGCAGAATATATGAGAGCCTGAATGCTGTACAGTCCAGCATGTTGGTCGTTGAAGATGGCACGTAATATGAAACCTATCTATGAAGGAGTGCGATGTTTTCTCTGATGCTCTCGAATTTAGGAGGTATTCCGTGTTCTTATTTAATCAAAAAGAAGAAAACCTTCCAAGCAACAATAAGAAGTTTACAGCAAACGCGGCCGCCCTGTTGTGTGCGCGAGGATCCTCCCGGGGGCCAAAGTTGGACAGATGAGCCAATTTTAGCCAGCGTCAACAAAAGTCATCGCCAAAGATACAAGCCACTTATCCTAAAAGTACCTAGTGCCGCAAGCGATACGGTATAGTGTCATGTATCGACGAAGAGGCTTAGGGTTAGGAAAGACCTGTTAAATGCCCTCCAATACAAAGGAGGGCTAATCATGGATTACGTGTCGCCCGCCTACATCAGTCAGTTTGGGGGGGGCTGAATGGAAACCACTTCCCTGTTTGGCGTCGTTCTGCCTGTGGTTTGATTCTTGCGAAGAAGTCATCACCAACACTAGGGACAAAGAGAATGGCTCATCCGGCTCAGCTCAAACGCCACACATTGTGGACGTTGGTACCGACACTGCCTGTCACACGTGCTGGCCCCTGTTACAATGTCCAAGTGGGCGGAAGCGAGCACACAATCCCTGCCGTCTTATTCTTGCGGCTGACGAGCGTTCACCCTTTCCTCCAATTGCAGAGACGTATTAGCACTTCGTAATGTGATGCGGATCTGTCTTATATCGGGCGCCCGCTTGTGTCCTTGTCTGGCTAACCGTAAGCAAGTAGAGAAGTCGCTGACGCAACGAGATAGCTTAATGAAGAAGTTCGTTAATATCAACAGCAGGTATCGAGCGACACATGGTAAGAGCGCTATGGGTACCCTACTTCTGATAACACCAGTTCCCGTTCCGAGTTTTTTTTTTTTTTTTTTCTTATTTTCCATGCCGGTGCTGAGCGGGCGTATCAGTGGTGACGCGTAAAATTCAATATTTTAGATTCTTGGCATTTTCTTTTCTTTCGATTATTTTTTTTTTTTGGGGGGGAAAGGTATTTTTGTTGATCTCTAGGTTACTTTGTCGCAACCTAACGTCCTTATCAGTTCATTATCTGGTATTCCTCTAGTGAGTGGAATTTATTGGTTTTTCTTTTTTCGCAGTCACCCGAACCTATCTGCCATCATTTGTTTCTTTATTGGAGCTTCCATCATTAATGTCACTCTTTCTCCGGCAATAAAGGGAATAGAATCATCATTCCTGGCTTTTTGTTCATTCGGAATTTTGCTTGTGGAAAATTTGCGTCTTGTACTCTTGTCGTCAGTATTTGACTGCAATTCGCGGTTCGCGAACAGATGGGACGAATCCTAGCCCCCGAGACCTACCTTTTAATCTCGAACTAGAGGTCTAGAACAAGGTTTTTACCAACGCGATTCTTATGTTTTGCGAAGATTTGGGCGTATCAAGACCTGCCAACCGATCCTTGGTACTTGAGGTGCAGTCGGCTGGGTAATCGCCTTCTGGCGCGACATGCCTGAGCTCGTTCAATCAATTATTTCCCATCGTCCATGCGGATGAGCCCATTATGGAATATTCCAGCTAACCGAACAACATTGGGCCATGGGTCTTGCAATGTGCACTTACGTATGAACTTTTTTTATACATAAGGCGTGAGAGTTATTAGTGATTTGTGTGTTGGACGTTTCCTTTATCCTATTTTCAAATATTCATTGTCCTCTCTAATCCTTTCTATTGTCTATCGACTCTGAAAAGTATATGGCCGTTCGCCAGTAGGGCTCAAGGAGCCAAAAATGTATCGTCTCTCTCAGAAACGTTGCACCTGGTTTCTTCTGGGACGAAAAATGGGCCATCACAATGCAAGCAACTGCGGCGCGGGGATTGTTTTTATACTCTTTCGATTGTCAATAACGTCTTGCACAGTCATAGTGGTATGAGGACGTATTTTTAGTGGAAAGGGAAATTTGTTCAGGGAAGTGGAATCCGAAATGAGAACCATGGTTGGGGGAAAAAGCTTAAATCATCTGTCTAACCTTTATAAACTTGGGTCATGTATTATGGTTACTGAAGAATAAGAAGGAACTCGTGTCTTTGTCGACAAGCTAGTATTAATAATTTCCACGTTCTGGTCGACTATATCAATAAAAGAACAGGAGATGCAGGTCAATGTGACATACAAAGCTCACATCACGTCAAAATACAAACCAAGAATTCATGTTTAGCAGCACCTGCCCCCTCGTGTAGACAGAGTTCATTTTATATATTTTAATGTACAATTTTCTTTCTTAGCCTCTCTAGCTGTTGCTACAGTGAGCGCTGTTATCTGGATTGATGATCCGCGGCATGTTCCTGGAAAGCCGTTCATCAGGGGCAATGCAACAACGAATCGGTACAATGACCTGCAAACTGTTGATACATCAACTTATTCGTGGTACTAGACATCTGGACGAGAACAGGGCACTCGGGCATAAGTGGGCCAATATCTTGATCTGTTCTGCGATGCCGAAGATATATTCTATGCCAAACAGGACATCATACCTTATTGTCCACGCCACGTACGGCATAGAGGCGATGAACAAGCCCTGAATGCTTTGAGTGATAGATCGGCAGCGACAAAGGCCAGAGCACGGTAAAAAAAAAAAATGTTTGGAATAAACAAAGGGATAGCTTGATGGCATATTGCAGACCTCGCGATGGAGACGTACCTTTTTCGTCGATTTTGAAATAGCTCAGTCAGATTATGCGTGAAATATGAAGATGCATTTGCGCATGTGCTCGGACCGAAATGTAGCGATGGTCGGTGACTCGTGACTCGTGAGGTCATGCCGGAAGCGGTTCCGACCAACTCCAGGCGTTTACTCCTCATCCAATTGAAATTCTCGCTCCTACTCATATGTCCGTAGGGCGTCCTTCCGCATCCCATTGAGATTGCAGCATGAGAACAATACCTAGAAGCTTTTCACAACTTTCTGTGACTCTTTTCCAAAGCCATTCAGTCTTCAAATCATCGAGTGCAGCAAGTTCCCTGTCGCCTCGCCCCGGACGCACCATGTCTATGACGCCATCACTCGACGGTGTTGCAATGCATCTTCCCGAGGGCCTTACAACAGAGCAGTTGGAGTCCTTTCGACCGTACAAAGTATGTAGAAAAATGACACCTCGACTCTTTTGACCACAAGGATAGGAAAGGTTTCTGACCTTTGCGCAGCAATGGATGGCCAATCTCAACAAAAGTCTTTCTCTTCAAACCAGCACCTCACACCCCTTCCATTCTGATCCCTATGTCCTGCGGTCCGTCAAAGTTCAGTCCGTTGACCGATTCAGCAACGAGCGACTTGGATTTGTCAAAGTCTCAGCCTTCGTTTCCAACTCTTCTGGTGAATCACTCCCTGCGATAGCTCTGCTTCGCGGGCCCAGCGTGGCCATGCTCGTCATGCTCATCCCCGATGACGTCCCCGACGGATCAGACGAGCGATACGTGGTGCTGACAGTCCAGCCGCGCGTCCCAGCAGGGAGCTTGACCTTTGTGGAGCTACCGGCGGGCATGGTAGACGACTCGGGAAGTTTTAAGGGTGCGGCAGCAAAGGAAATCGAAGAGGAGCTTGGCTTGGTGATCAATGAAGAGGAACTGGTTTGTCTCAGTCAATTGGCAGACGATGCCACGAAAGGTTCAGGCGGGGATGGAGAAGAGCTTCCCGCGGCCATGTTTCCCAGTGCGGGTGGTTGCGATGAGCATGTTACGATATATAGCTATGAGAAGAGGATTCCGAGGTCCCAATTAAGGGAATGGAGTGGGCGACTAACCGGCTTGAGATCTCACGGTGAGAAGATAACGCTCAAGGTGGTTCATTTGAAGGATGTCTGGAAGGAGGGTGCAAGAGACGCGAAATGTCTGGCAGCAGTCGCGCTGTGGGATGGTTTAAAACGGGAGAAATTGCTTTGACAGGATGAACCAGAAGGATCGACGATTGTGAAAGAACGCGAGACAAGGACCATTGACTAAAGTGAAATGATTTTCTCAACCTTCTATTTGTGCTCTACCCACGTTCTGCTCCTCAAGTGATCTATTTTTTTTTTTTTTTTCGAGACATCATGCGAACGCTGAGACGTCGCCAGAAAATCATAAACCGAGCCTCTTCACCAGCAACATGCCCTCTGCGAGCGTCCCAACCCTCGCATCAATTGCACAACCTTCTTTTTCTAATCTTTCACACTCGTCCCACAGATCCGCCAGTTTGACGGTAAATACCTCGATAAACTCTCCGTCCTCCAGTTGCGGCTTCGGGTTTTGATTTTCGGGCAGCGTCATATCAATTTCCATGTGCACCATCCGGAGATTGGTGTTGCAGAATCCAGGGTCGTTGTACATGATTGGCGTCGTCTCAGTCACCACACCAATGTAACCAGTCTCTTCTCGCAGTTCTCGAACGGCAGCTTCTTCGGCCGATTCTCCGGCATCCACCAGCCCGGCTGGCACTTCAATCGTAACCATTCCAATCGGTGGGCGGTATTGCCTCTGCAGAACAATCTCTTTTCCTGTCGGCTTGTCCAGGATAGCCACTATTCCGACGCCGTCGACCTCGGCGCCCTGGGGACGTGTTAGACGCTCGGCCGATTCCCAGGTTCGAGAGGTGCCATTTGGGTCTTGGTACGTGATCCTAGTGGGAAACAAATTTCCAAGTCTTCTCAGCCACAGCGTAAAAACGAACTCCCTTGAAATGTAGCAGGCTTTGGGAAATTGCAAGCTACTTCCCACTGCTTACTTGGTCAGCTTGATCCATCGGGCCTCGCTATCTGGCTAGGGAATTGGTGAGCGGAACGTCTGGTTGCGTTGGCGGCAAGCTGGCCGTTTTTGGATTGTCTGCGGCTTCTCGTACCAAGGGCCCCGAGGAGACGATTTTAGAGTTTGCTGGCGACATGAGGGAGTCGTGTGACCTAGTACTGTCGTGGCAGACGTTTGGTAGAGCTTGAGGCTGAGGGGCCGAGACGCGAGTCCATAGAGGAGGATTGATAGTTGAAGCTTTTCAACGTTGAAACTTGATAATCTGTGGCATCCGGCCCGTCGCCCTCCCTGCGTCCTGACTCCTGTAGTAGTTGGCAATTGAAATTTGAAACTAGCGGTCTGCCCCGCAGTGCCTGCGCCTGCGCGTGAGCCCAACTGTTACGCATCGCGGGATCCCTAGGTTCCTCTTAGCCTAAACTCTTCGGACCCCGCGGACTACGATGCTCTAGTCTAGCCTCATATATCAGGCATCTGGCCAGATATGCCCATACCATACATTTTGTGTGGTGTGAGCATTCTTAGATAGATTATTAATATATATTAGCTCCTTTTAAATATAATAGGTTATAAGCCCTATATATTCTAGATTTTTTAACGTTTTATTATTATCTTTATTTTAAACCTATATTGCGTTTTACTATATTTAGTACATGTATTTTTTAGATATATAACAGAACTAGCGGTGTTAGTATCTATATTTAACCTAAACCTTATAATTAAGGCTCTTTTCCTTTAATTAGTTATTTTTATTTATTTAGCCCTTTACTAATTCTTTTTTATAATAAAAAACACATATAAGCAAGGATTTAAATGCATAACCTTAGCGTTTAGGTGTATAGAATTAGTCCTTATTATTATAGTGTAAAACACTATAACCCCTAATATTATAAGAATTTTTTATAGAGTCTTTTAAAAAAAGGGCCCTTACTATAACTACCTCTACTATTAGCTAGGTCTTAATATTCTAAAGTTTAGAACTGCCTAGTTACTAGTCTAACTAAAGAGGTAATTATAGATTATTAGGTATAGTAAATTAGGGTAAAGCAATACTTACTAACTAGGCTAAGGTATAACTAAGTAGAACTTTATAATTTTTTCTCCCTTTATTATTAAGGTATAGAAGACGCTTATTATAAACCTATTAATCTTTAACTTTATAATCTCTATATAGGTATAGGCTATATAGTGATTTAACTAGAATAGCGTGCTGCTTATACTAATAAACTATTTAACTAAATTAGTAATTCTTTAGTATTAAATACTAGGTTATAAGGTTATTAATAAAAGGCCCTTATAATACATTATTCTTACTATAATAAGCAATTAAAACACACCTACGCAGCTATATATAGCTAACTAGAGTTACGATATAGATAACTCTTTAAATATAAAGGATTTAATACTAAAATCTATATAAATTACGCCCCTAAAGGGTTCTAAAAATTTTAAAGAATAGGAAATCTCTATAAAGATATATATTTATATTCTTAGCCTTACTAGCTACTTTAAAGGCATAATTTTATAGTCTTAAAAGACTAATAAAAAATATACTTTATTAATATATTTAGTATAGTAAACGCTATTTATATATATATAGAAAAACATTCTTTAAGTAGGATAGGACTATAGAGGCTATGTAATAGACCTTATATAGCTAATTTACAATAATTATAGCTTTTAAGCTAATATTACTATTGTTAAGCTACTTAATAGCTTTTTTTAATTAAAAAGGTTAGAGTTCTTATTAATAAGGGCTTAGCTTAACTATTACTAAAATTTATAGTAAAGGATTAATAATATTATAACTTTACCTAATATTATATAGGTTGCTTAAATACTTTAAGCAGTAAAGGGTGCTATGCCTAATATTTATAATATATAGAAGATCTAAGGTTATAGTTCTAATAGTTTTAAGAAAGAGAAAATATTAAAATATCTTATATATAAATTAAATAAACTAACTAAGGATTAGAAAGCTAGTTTCTTTATAAAAAGGTCTTTATAAGGAAAATAAGAAAAGAAAAGAGTAATAGAATTAATAACTCTTAAATACAGCTATATAGTCTTAGCTAAATACCTTCTATATATAAAAGATATATACTAAAAGCTTTATCCTAAACTTTAACCTATATAGGTAAAGTTTGCCTAAGAAGGGAGCTTTATAAAGGTATCTACGCTAAAAAGCACCGCTTCTTCTAACATTACGTAAGCAGGAAGCATATTTAGTAGCATAACTATAGGTATTAATAATGATTATGCTGCTGCTACTAATTGTAGCAGACTTATAAGGCATAAGTATATTCTAGATATAGAATGCAGTAATCACACCTTTAATTTAATAAAATAGTTTATATACTTAAATACTAATATAGAAGTTAGACTAATAACTGCTAGCAATAGTTAACCCCTTATTATTAAAGGAATTAGAATAGTTAAGTTACCTATTAAGGGAGGATATCTTAAGCTACTAAACGCCTAACTAGCCCCTAAGGTAGAAGTTAATATAATTTCCCTAGGTCTTCTCTATTAAGCTAGTATTATTATAAATAGGTCTATAAACTAACTAATTATAAAGTCCTTATTATAACTTATAGCTTCCTTTTACTAGGCTTTTAATATTATAGTGCTAAAGCTTTATACTAAAAAGCCTTACTTTAACTTTATAGCATTACCTACTAAAGCTATTATAAAAAATATAGAATATAGCCTTTTATATAAGAAACTTAGGCACGCTAGAAAGGATTAAATAGTTTACATATATAAAGAAGTAGGCATATTAATTAATCTAATATCTATAAGCAATTTTTACTATAAAGCTTGCTATCTTATAAAAGCTAACTAGATTATTTATTATAAGTTATAACTTAATATTAATGCTTTTCTTAGGCGTGTTTTCTAGGATTATATTATATATAAACTAGAGGGATTTAGCGGTAAGAACTATACTTTATACGCTATTAATGCTTTTACCTATTTTCACTAGGTTATTCTAATTATAAGTTATAAGAATTTATAAAAAGCTATAAAGGCATAGTAGACTACTATAGAAAATGCAAGCAGCGGATTCACTATAAAGTGCTTCTATACTAATAATACTATAGAATTCCTAGGGGAAAAGTTTACAAATTACTACTATAAAAAAGGTATTATTTATTACACTAGGGCTTCTTATATTCCTATCTATTAAGGTCTTATTAAAAGGGCTAGGAGAACCCTTATAAATATAGCTTAAGCATTAACAATTAGTGCTAAGCTTTCTAACATCCTTTAGCCTTATACTATAAAGCATACAGCTAAGATTACAAATATTCTACTAATAAGTAGCACTCCTAGCGGAAAATTACTGCAATAAGCTCTCTTTAATGAAATTAGGCTAATTAACAACTTATTAATTAAGAATCTTTACACCTAGGGGTGTATTACTTATATATAAATCCCTAATAAAAAACATATAAAGGCATAGAAAATGTCCCCTAGAGCAAAAAAAGGGCGACTTATAGGCATAAAAGGTAATAAATATTATCTATTTAAGGTTTAGCTACCTAAAAAAAGCTACATTATAAAGGTATAAGATATTTAATTTTAGGAAAACCCTATAATATCTTATAACTTTACTAATAAAACTAAATTTATTACTAAATTAGTTAATCTAGCGTTTAAAGAAGAGGGTAAAAGGATTATTACTCTGCTTTTTATAGATCTAGCGTATAAGGCTAACCCTTTGCTGCAAAATAGGATCTAATAACACATAATATAGTTTAGTACTACGCATGCCTTATAAGGTTATAATAACACTAAGAACATATTAGGGGGTAACCTTTTATTTAATTAAAGGTACTAGAGGTTAACTACTCCTCCTAGTAAACCCTCTATATATTATCTCTTTAGTTTACTAAAAATAACATTAAAGAACCTACTAAAATTATAGTAAAAGGAGCAGCTTATTATATTTAAGTAACTTAAAGAACTAGTTATTAACCCTAATAGATATAAAACTAAGGCTCTTTTTAAGCCTATTCCCTTTATTAAAGATATAGAGATAACTAACACGCTATATAATGTAAATTATACTAATATAAATAATATTATTATAATAGCTAAGTTATTAGAAGTGGTTACTAATAAAGTAACTCTTCTATTTTAAAAAGATAAAATATAATAAGCATTAAAGGACTATAGAGAGAGGATTACACGCTCTTAAAGCTTAAAGTCTATTAATTAAGAATCCTTATCTTCCTAACCTAGTATACAATGGTTGTTGCGTATAGGTATATATAAGAATTATCTATATATCGTAATATATAGTTAAAAATGCGCTTTTCCTAACAGCTCTATAGAGCCTAAATAATTAAACCTTATATATTATAATAATAATGCTATCTATAACTTAGATAACTCTATAAACCCCTTATATTATATAATAATAGTGTAAGCAGTAAGCGTAGCTAATACAAAGATATATATACTATTAAATTAGTTTAAGGCATATAAGCTGCCTAATTATTAGACCTTTTAGTAGCTAGCTAAGATTAAAGAATTACAAAAAATATAATAAAAAGACAGTTAGTGTCTTATATATATACCTAAGAACGCTGTTATTTTTAATAGCTAGTGGGTTTATACTATTAAATATTCTATTAATAGACTACCTTTTCTAAAGGCTTGCTAGGTTATTTATAGTAACTAATACTTTAAAGTCTTTAATACTTAAGACCTCTATGCTACAGTAGTATACCTAGTTTTTTTATATGTTTTTTACGTAATTATTGCTATTCTTAACCTTAAATAGCAGCAGTGTAATGTAGTTAATGCCTTTCTAAACGTAGAGGCTAAAACTAAGGTCTTTATAAAGCAGCCTTATAGCTATAAGGATATATTAGGATAAGTATGCCGCCTTAATTATACACTCTATAGTCTTCTAATATCCCCTCTTTTATAGCTTAATAATATTTCTACTAAGCTCTTTAAGCATAGCTTTTAGCGCCTTTTTAGTAAGTTATATATTTTTACTTATAATAACTTTATTTTTCTTCTTCTTTATATTAATAATATTATTATAGTAGCTTTCTTAAATGCTATTATAGACTCTATACTTAATATACTAGAATTATAATATAAGCTTAAGCGCCTAGGGATAGTCTAGATATTCCTAGGTATATAATTTAAATAGGATTATAACTATTAGACTATTTTACTTTATTAGGAGAAGTATATTAATTCTATTTTTTAATAGTATAATACTTTAAGCCTAACCCCCTCTTATACGCCCTAGCTACCTAAGGTTAAGATTCCTTCTAATTAAAAAGACCTCTTAATAGTTAGAATTTTAAAAGATTAGTAATATAAAATTAGTTACTTTAACTAGCTCTTAATATATATAAGACCTAATATTATATATATAGTAAATAAACTTAGTATAGTAAATCTAGCCCTAAAGTAAATTTATATAAATCTAAAGAAGTACCTTTAAAGATATCTTTAGGGAATAAAGGATTTAGGGATTCTTCTTAGTAATATACTAAATAATAATACTACTAAACACTCTTTCTAAGTCTATAGTTATAGTAATATCTTTTATAGCAATAACCTTAATATAAGGCGCTTTATAGCTAGTTATATTATATTAGTTAATAGTAATGCTATTCTTTAGGCTTTAAAGTAGTAATCTATAGTTATATTAAGCACTATAGAAGCTAAATTCCTTAATCTCACGCCTATAGCGCTCTTTATAACCTAAGTCTCTTAGCTAATTAAAGACTTTAAATTTAGTTAAGTCTGCCTATTATTATTATTTATAAATAGTTAAAACACTAGGGCAAATATACTAAATAAAAAGTATTATAGCTATATAAGGTATATTAATTTATAATATAAATAGATTATATAGAGAGCTTATAATAGCCTCTTTTACCTTAAGTAGGTTAGTATTAATTAAATAATTGCTAATAGCCTTACTAAAGGCCTTAAGCATAAAAAATATAGTAACTTTATATATATACTCTAAATAGCCTTAAAGTTTAGACTTTCTTCCTATAGAAATTACTAATTATACTTTAATATCTTTTCCTTTTCCTTTTTCTATATATTTTTTATATATTTTTTACTACTTATATATTAGCTTTAGTTATAACTTATTAACCTTACTAAAAGCCTAACCTTCTGTATATAAATTCTTTTAAACACCTTAATGTGTCTAATATTTTCTATATTACACTCCTTTATAAATAAATACTATATATATTTAATATAGGCTAGTTATTTAGCTATAGGGGTGGTGTTATATATCGCAGGATCCCTAGGTTCCTCTTAGCCTAAACTCTTCAGACCCCGCGGACTATAATGCTCTAGTCTAGCCTTATATATTAGGCATTTAGCCAGATATGCCCATACCATACATTTTGTGTGGTGTGAGCATTCTTAGATAGATTATCAATACATATCAGCTCCTTCTGGATGTAACACCAACCAACTACCAGCACGAGCCATCTGGTTCCACATGCTGCCAACTTGGCGAGCCACCGAGTTAGAACTTGGTACCTACAATGCTACAATGCTGCTACTTCTGTCCTACGCCCGGGGAATTTCATCGGCTTCAAAATAGCACCGAGGTTCCCCAGCCGGCAGCACCCGGCAGTGGAATGAGATAAGACGGGAGGATGGGCGGATGGGCGGATGGGCGGATGGGCGGATGGGCGGATGGACGATCGATATCAGCTCCTCCAGTCTGGACAACTTGCGAAACCGCCCACATTTTAAGGCTCCACGTGATGGGCGGGACCCGCGCAGCCCGCGCACAATCGATTCAGACGGCGTCGCTGGCATTTCAATCTCAATCAGGACTCGCGGAGGTGTGGGAATTCACTTTAATTATTGCCATATCCGTCTTCACCATCATACACGACCCGTCCATTAACCACCTAGTGGACCATTAGATGAGGACTTTCCACTTCCAGCCCGTCACAGAAACGCGAGTCGCCGCAAGTACCATGGCGGCAGCCAACATGATAGAACCACCCCAGATCTGAGCCCCAAAGAATCTTCCGCCATCTCGGTCAATGATGAACCCTGCCGTAGGCGGACCAGCCAGGGCAGAAAATGCGCTCAATGTTTCAACCATGCCGAAGCGGATCCCCATCTTCTGAGGGTCCAATGTCAAACTCGCCAACGACGGGACATAGGTCGCTTGGCTTGCGCTAACGGCCACGCCAAAGAATATGCTAAAGGCATACATACTGGCCCGGGTGTCGACAGCGGTCCAGATGAAGAGCATGGTCCCTATCATTGTCGTTGCTATGATGTACACATTGATGGGACCTAGAACCCGATTCGCGAGTTGTCCTGCAACTGGACGGATCACAACGCCAACCGCATTCGTCATGATGAGCAGATGCACAGATTCGAGTGACGAGAAGTCAATGGTGTTTCGTGCAAAGCTGTTGATCTGTATCGCGCTCCGTTAGCCGAGTTTCGCGTCGAGTCCGAAAGAGGTTGTTGCCGACTTACATAGAACAGACCAAAATACATGCCGTAAAAGTTCAAAAATGCCCCAACTGCGAACAGCACATATGAGGTTTCCCGGAAGGCCGCCCATTCAATCAACGGGCCCGTCTTGCGACCCGGCAGACGTGGACGTAATAGCGCACATGACGCTATGCAGATCACAAGCGCGATAAGAGCTGCGACCCGAGAAGCCCAACGAAAGCCAATCTGTGGAATCAGGTACTGCACCGTGGCGGGGAAGATGACTCCGCCTGCCGAAGTGCCGATGCCAGATAGAGACAATGCCAGAGGCCTGTGCTTCTTGAAGTAGGAACTTGTAATGGCGACGGCGGGGGTCGAGCCGATGCCGATGCCGATTCCAAGGCAGATGCCCTGAGAAAGCAGAATTTCCCAGTACTTGGAGCAGAAGCTCGTCATGTAGGAGCCGAGAACAACGAAGAAGCAGCCCAAGATGATGACCTCGCGCGGATACCCAGCGTCTGCAATGCGTCCCGAAGGAGCACAGACAAGAAACCCGATGAAAACTTGAATAGAACCGATCCACGCTACATCCGATGAGGCCAGGCCGAGGCTATCAACGTAGTATAGCTGATACACCCCCCACGTGGCGGCGAGGCCCCAGGACACCGCGTTGGCGAGGTTGGCTGCAATGACCTGGGACCATGCCAGCCAGCCGCCATCCGGGGGATCCAAGTCCAAGTCAGACGGGCCATCGGAACCCTTCTTCTCGGCATCTAATGGTCCAGGGACATGATTTGGATCACAGAACGTGATGACTGATGAGGACGAGGACAAGGAAGACCTGCTGTTACACACCCCCTCGAGGTCGTCGACAGAACACTGCTCTTTCCTCTGCTTAAAAATGCTTAAACGAGCCATGTTGTTCGTATGGAGAAGCTCTACTCATGAAGGAGCACGGAGCATGAAGAAGGAGAAGAAGAAGAAGAAGAAGAGGACAACACAAGAAACCAATACTGCTCGAGTTAAGAGGGTGGTCATGTTCGCAATTTCAACAACATTGCCGCCTATACATTTCCTTTCTTTCATTCTTATGCATCATCACCCATCTCCCTCCTGACTCTCCAGGTCATACCCTTATTTCACTTTTCGTGGAGTGCCATCCAGTCTGTTTCAGATTACATACCGAGACCGCATCGCCATCTCCTAGCAAAGCCCAAGGGCAAGCACAGATATCACATCCTCAACAAATCACTCCAGCACGACATGAGAGGACTGGACTTGTTCCTGTTTTACAGCCCCTTTTTCTCTCCTGCGTACATATGTGCGTGCTTGGTGCGGAAAGCTTTGTACTGCAACCTGGCAAAGCCCTCCTCAGCCACTTGGGGAGTGCATACATTCCTCACTATTGCGGCATTCCAAGCGTGTACGGATTCGTCGTCCGCAGACGCGAGTGCCAGTCAGATTAGGCATTGAGACTGAGGTTGAAATGAGTCCTCGGGTGAGACATGACTTGTTTAGGATGGTAATTTTCCTCCTGAGCGGTTTGCCGAGGCCAGTTATCGATCATCTGACCTCCCTTTTTTTTTTGTCCACGCCTATAGTTCGTTCGTCATGCACTGTCGAGGTGAAATCATGTTGTCGCCTCCTACGCTTTCATGTTGGATTTCGAGCACATCATCACCATGTCTTGCAACAGAATTTGTGAACACAGTATGCGGCTCGCACTCCGAGGCAGATGTTTTGTACGCGCGGTAGCCGTGCACATGCGTTGTCAATTCGTCACCAGAGAGGAACTGCACGTGCAGAGATGTGACGAGAGGCTAAATTCCTTTTGTGTTTAAAGATGAGTCTCGATTTGTTTTTGTTTTTCTATTCCTTTATCAGGGCCAATGATGTGATCACTGCAGATGAAGTGCGTCCCAGGTGCATGTTATTCATTTTTGCTCACGAAAAAAAAAAAAAAGGGGGGGGGGGGGGG
>SRPW01000706.1:0-16720 GCA_018360225.1 Claviceps pusilla | reverse complement strand
TGCGAGCACAAGCCTGAGACAGAGAGAGAGAAGACATACCCAACAATGGTCGTGGTAAACAACTGAGCGAAAAGATTGATGAGTCCAGTCTTCTGATTGGGCACTGTGTATGCTCTCGAGCGGGATGGGGCTTCGCAAATACTTGATGCGGCGTCTGTCCAAAGTTGTGAATGACGCCCGCAGTGATTGCTCTCTCGCCAGCGTCAGCAATCTTGTCCAGGTCGCTCGCGCCCGCATAAGAAAGATGGTGGAAGACATTGAGGTTCTCCACGGCCGCGTCCCCTCTTTGTTTACACCCAAACACCAGATCAATCCAGTGATGGAGGTTTTCGCTCACATAAGGGCTTTCCAGCGCCTCGCGATGCTTTGCGATGAAAATATGGGGGTCTCCCTTGGCCCACGGGGGAAGCTCAACGTGGTCTACCTTGGCACCTGTGCTCTGCCGTCGTCCAAAGTCGTAGTTGTTGATATTGGTCAAGAACTCGGGTAGACAGAAGAATTCGGGAATCAGCTCCCGGACATCAGTCTTGTTCTTGGAAGATGCCGACACCCATGCCTCTCCAACAGATTGAAATAGTCGGTCTGCGTGGTCGAAACTTTCGCCTTGTACGAGAAGATAAGACTGGACAAAAGGTGGCAGTCGAATGAGATAGGAGCTCACAATCATCGCGGATGAATAGTGGGTGCCGTAGTGGAATGGCGTCTGCCCAATTTCCTTGAGAGCACTGTACGTTTCCATGAAGCCAGAGACTCTGGACTGTGTCTGCGCTCCCATCGGCTTCGACAGGTCTCGAAACGTTGCTGGGTCTTCGAGGTCTAGATCCTCGCTTGTGTAGTCCGCTAGGATCCAGGGAAAGACGGGATACTGTGTCAAATCATTAAACGTGCGACCAGCCATGGTGTTGACCATCATGAGATAGTGAAAGTTTGAGACCTCCCCTTTTTGCCATCGCTTGACGATGGGATTGGATGGACTCGAATTGAACAGTGTGCCTAGTCTGGATCCCAGTCCCGCCCCAAACCCTTGGGGAGACTCTTCAAACGTCTTGAGCGCTTCTAGTCGCCATGCGTCTTCGGGGTTCGGCAAGACATTTGGAGTGCTCGTATGCGGAGCTTTATTGAGGAGTTTTCCGTACACCTCATCCCGCACCACGGAGTTGATCATGGTCAGCAAGTAGCTTCGTCCGTCCGTAAAGAAGATCTCGATTGCCACGTCTCGGAACAGAAATCTTCTTTTGGAGAAGCTGATGACGTCATGCCATTTCCAGTGTCGCGAATCTTGATCCCGCATGCCAGCATTTTGCCGCTTTTCTAACGTCTTGGCTCCAGTAACAACCATGGTGAACGGATCCCGCTCGTCTTGAGGAGCCTGCCACACGTTGACTATCTCTCCACTCACACACTGAAACACATTATCCATCATGTACAGTGCGTCCTTTCCAACAATGAGAATCCCCTCGCAAGCTTCGAGGCCGGTGATGCGAGACATATTATAAGCTGCCTGAACCTTGTCTCCTTGCTCCAGTCGACGCATTACTTTTCTGTTCTTGTCTTCGAAAGTGTCTTCTCCATCCATGGGCTCATTCGGGTCGTCAACCAGCTCAAAGTCGTCCTCAGGAATAAGAGGTTCCTCCTGACTGCTTGAAGCAGAGCTAGCATCAGTGGTTTTCGCCTTGTCATTTTCGCCGAGAGCACTAGCAGATGAAGATGCACAGGTGGATGTATCCCGTGAAATTTCCGGACTCGTAGAGGAATTCGTTTTCAGAGGTGAGGATGCGGTCTCCATCGCTTTTCCCTTGGACTGGTACTTCTCACCAATGGCGGATGCGTCTGGGAGCAGCCGCAGTCGCATCCGGTTACGACCTTCGGTTCTGTCAAGCTTCCACCTCAACACGGAGGATTCGCTGAAAACAGCACCAGGTCGTCTAAGATCCTTTTCCATCTTCCGATACGCTGCACCCAGGTAAGCCATGTCATCTTGTTGATCCTGTACCAGTCTTTGGTGTCTAAAGTACTCGGAGTTGAAAATACTCTTCATCCAAGCACTGTTGCCAACATCATGATTGACAAGTATTTTCTCGGCCGCGACGCCTTCCGAGTACCAGGATCTCAGCTTGTCTTTGCGCTTGTGGAGGCGACTCTTGGCCGTTTCATGTGTCCGCTGGTTCTCAACGCTGACAAAGTCTTCCCAGAATTTCGCCATGTTTCCCAAAAAGAGGCCATCGAGCGACGGCCGATGCGCATCTACCCACGCAACAAAGGTATCGTCGTCCACTTGAGTCAGTTTTTGAAAGTCATGGGATAGTTGCCGTTGGTCCGACGTCATACACGAACGTAGAAGGGCAAGTGTCTCCTCCGGCTTCTGCACCATGATGATCCGCAGGAAATTTGCTGCAGCAATTCTGAGGCTTCGTTTCCCGCCAATCAGTTTACTGTATAGCTGATACCAGAAGAGTCGGAGATAGTCATCGTCGTGGCCAAAGCATTCGAGAATGGGCATTTGCCAATAAGCAAGTTTGTTCATAAAGTCCTTGGCTTCTCGTTCGCCCGTCTGAGTGCAATCGAGATCAGAAAGCTTCAGAAGGATGATTCTCAGCAGACAGCTTCTGATTGTGGACAACGCTTGGCTGCATAAGCGGACGCTCTTTAGTTTGGAGATATCTGGTCTCTGAAGGTACTCTAATATTGAGCCGCTAAAATCAATCATCACTTCAGCGCCGTCAATGAACCATCCTTCGAATATAGCTTCCGACATTTGCGAGCACAGTCGTGAGACATTAGTCAACACGCGAGGCTCGCACAGCAACTTCTGGTTGTGATGGATTTTGGCAGTCACTTGGCTCAGTACTTTCTTGAGCACAAACGACTCAAAGTAGGCCTGATGCTCTTGGAATCCTGGTGGAACCTTGGTGAATAGTGCGAAACCAGAAAAGTCCTTTCGGTTCCATATCTGGTCAGAGAAGACTCTCAACACAAGTTCCAACACACCATCAAGGATTGCACCGCCGGAATCTTGCTCGCTTGTAATCTTGGGTGCTTGTTGTTTGAGGTCTGATTGTTTGAGCGAAGTGGTGTTATGTGCGGTCAAAAGAACAAAGGACGACGCCCGGCGCAGAGGAGTACCTTTTGGCGGGGTCGATTGCGGCGATGGCAGAGCGTCCACGCTGCTGGTTCGCACAATGGGCGCAGGTGCGTGTGCTCTACCTATCGGGCGAATAATAACGTCGCTGCCCTCAAAGGTTAAGGCTGAATCGCGTGAGTTCAGCTCGACTTCTGGAGTCACCGCATCGGTGCTAACCACGCAAGGATAGACACCGGCAAGAAGCATTCGGGTCCAATCTGAAGTCAGGGCAAAGTCTCGAAAATCGGGCGATCTCTCTTGCAGGCTTAGCAAAAAGCGAATGACTCCAGACAAAACATCTTCCTGCGCTGCCGACCGCTCGCTCTCCATTGTCATGGCTATTTTATTTTAATCGGCAAATATTAGAACAGTCATCTCAAAAGAAGAAATATATATATATATATAAAAAGGGGGGGGGGGGGGGGGGGGGGGGCAGAGAATACATTTTAGGGAGGCGCCGACAGACAAGTATGTCATTTCGTTCGGTATGTCGACGGCTTCTTTGGATTTAATCGGGGACTCGGGGCTGTCCTGGTGCTTCATAGTGTCCTTTAAGCCACGCTCAAGCATGGAGGTAATGATCACTAAGGATTCAGGATAAACGACTTTTCTTTTGGAAAACAATGTCAGTAGTGAATCCGAATCAACTCCTTGATCCATGGTAATATTTGCAGGATCATAGCCAAAAAGAATGCTGAAGCATATTGGCCACAGCTTCGGGTTGCCCCAAAATCGTTTCAGTCTGTTTGCCATGATGACGAAGCCACCAGATTTGCGAGAAAATTTGGACGTGTAGCCAGATCCATGCGTGATCAACAGTCGAGCGAGTATTCTGCAGCCTTGGAGGACAATTTCGGGGTCATCCTCTGCCAGCAGATATAAAAGCCACTATACACGGTTAGTATAAGTGAGCTTGGAATGTGGGCATGGTTTGAAACTCGCCTTGTTCGTGACCGTCCTGGCGAATTTATTGATGTGATTTTGGTTCCCCTTCTCACATAATATGCGAGAATACATCCTAAGGACTCGTGTTCCCAGTTGTCTTTTTGTGAGAAACCTGGTCCCTGAAGGTGATGTCGCCGCCTTGACGGGTTCGGAGGCGACGGTGGTTTTCTTCCAAGCGCCAGGCGTCGTCGGCCGTGAGACAGACAGGAGTGGTCTGGATGCGCGCGGCTTGAGGCTAGCCGGCGTATGGAATGCATAGGTGATGAACAAGGACAACGATCGCATGACTTCTGGGCTCAAATTGGATTTGACCAGTACCTCAAATGCAAGCATGAAGTGTGTCACAACATCTTCTGAAACTGCCTCGCCTTTCATAGCATCCAGGAGTCTCTTGACAATTCCTGTTATCACAGAGGTTAGCTTGGTACAGCTCCGGCTCGGATTGTCGAAAGTCACTAACTCATTCTCGTCAACCTTCTACTGTTGAACTCATGATGCTTGCTATTGACCGAAAACGTCAGGAATTGTTTGTAGTACAGCTCTTGAACCCTGGGTGCGGATCTCCTCCATATGTCAAGATCGATCAGCAGGATACGATAGGCAAGAGGATTAATGATGAAAGAATCGATTGGGCTTGCGTGATTGTAGCCGATAAATCCGAGGATCAGACTTAGAACGCGAAATAAGAGGCTGTCACGATCTTCGTTCGATATTACCAGTCGAGCTGTTGCTGCACCGGTTGCTATCGGGCTGCCATAGCCAACTTTGTAGCGCAGAAGCATGCCCAAGATCCCATACCCATTGTCCCTTTCCATTGCCTCGCTGTTACGCCAGCTCTTCCGGATGCAGTGAAACATAATCTCGACAGCCCTGGCGGAGTCTTCGACGGTTGTGGCTCTTTCTAAAAGCTTCAAGGCTAGAGGTGTGAACCCTGCCAGTCTCCACAGGTTCTCGTCGAGATACGACGGGACTGCAACTATAGGGGTTCCGCGAAACGACGCCATGCCTTGGGCTCTGAACAATGCGTCGGGAAGGCTGGGAACCGCACAGTTGATGGCCAAAGGAGCACCTTCTTGGTTTGATAGACGGAAGAGGTTGCGCGTTGCCGCGCGAGGAAGGGATCGCAGAAGGCCCGTATCGCAGAACTGCACGTTTTCCGGAAAGGTGGCCGACGGTAAAATGCTGAGCATAACCTTGGATTCAGGCAAGAGAGCGCTCGCCTTGTCACGAATGGCGCGTAGAATGTCGGAGTTCTCGTCCTTTCCGGGATGGGTAATTTCGTTGCGGAGTCCCAGGGATGCGGAAGTGTCGTATGTTTGGAATCCTCCAAGGCTATCTTGGTAATTTCCCTGATATCGAGGGCCTAGTCCATAATGGACTGCCAGGTAGTCATCGCTCAGAACATCTTCGAATAGATGCGCAGAAGCCAATGACCATCGAGAAAGAACTTGTCCGGGGCCGACTTTGCCACAAAGCTCGCGCGGTGTGCCCAGGAAAACCTGGACAGGATTCGTCTTCATGTTCGTCGAGTTGAACGACGCAAAATTTTCGTTGTTCTTGTTGGATAAGGGGGGCGTAAGTGGGTAGTTGCAGCGCAACTCCTCTGCAAACTCTCCGTTGACATATAAAGATGCTTTGCTGGCCGTCATGGTTTTGGGTCGGCGATGCACAACTCCAATGTGGTACCACGTCTTCTCGCTAAAGGATACAGACTTGAATCTCACACTTGGGTTGTTGGAGATGACGGAGGTTTGCAGGATGAAATTATGTGTGTCTCGTTCCAGATACATGAGCACAAAGCACGTTTGTGAAGCATCGTAGACACCGAATATGGTTGTGTGAGAGGTCGGGTCAAAGTTTTCCACGCGAATCCACGCCGTGAATGTGTAGCCGACGGCAGACTGAGGAGGAAACGAACGACCAAGTGTGGATAGCTCGAGAGAAGAGTAGCCGTGCAGTGAGAGGTCAAACTGGAAAAATGGAGGTCCAGCATGTTTCGACATCATTTCCAAACAAAAGTCGGCTGCCTCGGACCCCGGTGCTGAGAGCAATAGTTGTGTATCCGCTGGCTGGTTGACACCAAGAAACATGAGCATTTTGCAAATGGTGAGGACTCGTTCGCGTTCCGATTTGGCCAAAGCCACTTCCTGGCCAAAAGCGGCTTGCAAGAACTGCGACAAAACCCCCGTGGAGTGGACGGCAGCGCGATTGTACACTGAGTCTGAAATGGCACATGAGATGGCTTCCAGTACGAAAATGGAGCTGGGCGCGGCCTGCGAGCCGGCTTCTCGGGGAATGGACATCCAAAAGCTAACAACAGCTCTGAGAATCTCGGGAAACCGGATGACAGATGTCGGTTTGATGATCTCTCCCACTCCGGGTCCGATGCTTTCGACTGAACGAGCTAGGACGAGGTCCCATTGGTCGTCGGCGTCCTCGAATGATGTAGGCTCCCCTTGGCGTTCTTTCAGAGACGGCCTGGCAGACAATGCAGCGTCGGAGTCTGGCCGCGAGACCCTGGCAATCGACTGGCATAGAAGATCCAGTGCTTCGTCGTCGAGTGCAAAGGCAAGCAACTTGCCAAACACGTGGCAGCTTATCCAAGGATCTGGCTCAGCACCGCCCAGGCCAATACTAGCAATGACCTGCTCCAGGGCCTCCCACCCACCGCCCGCAACTCGATAGCGGAAAAACCGTTTGTTGCCGATATGATTGCGCAGTGCAGCCGACAGAACGTGCAGGCTAGCGCCCAAGAGCTCGAACAACAACTTCATATCCGACTCGTCTCTTTTCTGGGGGTCGTAGAACCCCGCAAAACAGCGAAGGGCATCAAGGACGGTCTCGAAGCCACGAGCATGGCGAAAGTCGTCTTGGAGCACAGAACTGTTGGAGGCAGACACAAGTTGGCCGACCTCTTTCAATACTATGACGAGGCTTGCTATTTTTGGATATCCGTCTTCGACAGGAGACGAGGCAACGGTGGAAAATCGCTCGAGCAGTATTCGCAAGATTTCCAACGACTTGGACGTTGCTGGGATCGATGCGGAGGTCGTAGAGCGATAGCGTCGAGGATTGGACGACATTGTCAAGTTTCCTGTGGAAATGTCGCCTCCGGCATTCCAATGACTTGCTCCTGAGCCTTTTCCAAGGCACCAGGCTGTGTCAGGCCAGTAGCAGCATGGAACGGCCAGACGTGCAAGTGGGATATTTTTCGATTCGAAACGAAAGGGGAAGCTAACGGTGTTCGGCGGAGGGGTTTTCTTCCTTGTCCGGCGAGCAAGAGCTTTGTCGGCGGAATCGATGCACTTGCCGCTCTGCACGGGACTGCGAGAGAGTGATTCCGGAGTCGGAAGACGTCGATATCGGTTTGCAATTGGTGTCGTCGCAACGACAGAATCTTGTCGAAAGGATGCTCGAGGACTTCAACGCGAGACGTCACTCGCCCAGCCTCGTGGCCCATCGGGAGAGGTGGCTCGGTTAGGTCCAGGTTGTGGCTGAGCCATGCACAGGCAATGAGCAATGCGATGCATGGACCGGCCTCTCAGGGACGGATGCTTTGAAATTGGGGAGTAGAGAACTGCACGGGGGAACCCTTTCGATCTTGCCACCATGATAATATTCAACTACGACGTAGACGACGTAGATTGGAATCTGCAGATGCATGAAAAACGAAGATGCGGCAACTGGAAGGGCGCTGTGGGAACTTGGAAGCTTGCAAAAGTTGGCCAACGCCACTGACTTTAGGGTAGCGGATGTCTAAGTTGAGTCGGATTTTCCTCAATCACTCAGATGGAGCTAAACATTGCCGACAAAAATCAGGGACCTGGGAAGCATTTATGTAAGTTTAAGATTGTAACCTGAAGCTAGATACCTACCTACTTCCTACCTAGGTAGGGACCTAGTGTAGGTCTCTGGAAGTACCAGGTAATTTTCACTGCCGCAGGGTGCTCCCTTTCCTTAAGCTGGGGTTCGGCGATTCCCAAACAACACGACAAGACGGCAAAATGGCAAAATGGCAAGATGACCATGCAAAGTGACTTGTGACAGGGCTATCTGTGTCAAGCCCGCCAAGACTTGTGTTTTCGAATTCGCGGCATCCGGCTTCCCTGAGCCATGAGAAGGGACACGAAGCCTGCGAATTAGCCTCACAAGGGCGGCGCCCGTGGTGGCAGCACGTGTAAGGAGATGCCGATGACAGATCCATCATCAGATGGATCAGGCGGATGACGAGAGGCGAAGTGGAGTTGATGGACTTGACCGATCAACATTTATTTGTTCACAAGGCAAGCCAGCCAGAGCCTAGCTCCCTTGTTTGGGGAAAGGGACCAGGCCCGTCTTTCTCCCCGCATTATCACAAGAGAAACTTTGCATGGGGTTTTCGTGAGAGTGTATCATGCATGTCCGCATTGCTCCGCAACCATCTCGCGAAAGATTGACGATAGGATGCAAGTTTCGGAATGGCCAACTCTGAACAGGAGAAAGAGCGGCCGCGGAAGCTCGAGAGGGGACGAGCGCTTTGTCTCATGCGAGAGGCGGCAGCAGCAGCAGCAGCAGCAGGTGACATGTACGGCAACCATTTACCTGGGTCATCTGAGACAAGCTAGTAAGTACTAGGTAGTCGGCCCCAATCCGGCCGGGGTACTGGGACGCGCTTCCGTTATCGCAGCCTCATCAGCTGGGCCGATATGCTCGGATATCAGCTTTGGCGAGGAGCCATTGCACGAGGAGGGTGGCTCGATTCAAGACATCCTCAGGACAACCTCGAGAAAATGGCTTGTCCAGCTGGGGAGCAGCTGCTCTGACCTGCTCCTGCCGTAGTATGAGTATGGGGATACCTGCTGCCGTGAGTTGCCGTGAGTTGCCGTGAGTGGCGGCTGTGAAGTGGCGGCGAGTGGCGGCCTGTGGCGGTGCCTTGGTGTGCACGCAAAAAGTGCCTTTCCCATGTTCAATGCATCGCATCGTCCAGGGGTATCGCTGTGGAAACCACGCAATCACTTGCTCAAGTTGCGTCTGGTTCTTGTTTGCATCCTGGTGGTATGCCCCACTTCTCCACTCCATCAGACTGGCTGGCTGCAAGCCCCTGCCCCACCGCCCTGCGCGCGTGCCCCAGCGATCTAGGAGCAAGGTATGGTGCTAAGCCCCAAGGAGCATTTCATCACCCGCTTGCCCGCAGTTCGCCCGGCTCATTGATGGATGCGTCACTGCTCTGCAGTCTGCTGTACCGGCTTGTCACTGGCTCCTCCACTTAGCTGACCCTTATCTACCTCGTTCAAGTCGTGCCTCGTTCGTCAATCTCCGACCCTCTCTCTTTCTCTCTCTTCTCCTCCTTCCTTCATCCTCCCCGTCAAGCCAACCTTCTCCAACGACTCGCTTCATTACGTTGGAGACCAGTTTTCCGCGCAGTTCTCCTTTCGAGAGTCTTTGTATTGCATTTTCATTTTTTTTTCCTTTTTCGTTTGCGTCGCCGGTAGACCAACGTCTCGCTTCTGGGCAGCTTCTTGCCCCGTCACCTCTACACTCCATCCATCCCAGTATCATCATCACGTCAAGTCTCATTCCATCATCATGAGGTCCATTCTAGCTCTTTCCGTCGTTGCTGTTGCCCAGGCATCGTTCAGCACCGAGACCATTCACCAGGGGTCTGCTCCTCTGCTGAGCTCGGTTCACGCCGACGTCGTTCCCGATTCTTACATCATCAAGTTCAAGGAGCACGTTGACGACGTCAAGGCTGAAAAGCATCACGCTTGGATCAAGGAAATTCACACTGGTGATGAGGAGGATCGTTTTGAGCTTCGAAAGCGAAACCTAGGCTCGTCCATTGTTGATGCTTTCTCTGGCACCAAGCACACGTACAACTTTGATGGCTTCAAGGGCTATTCCGGTCACTTCCACGAGTCTGTGATCGAGCAAGTCCGCAACCACCCTGATGTAAGTCCTTGATGTTCTATGTCGTATTAGCCCGAAAGGACTCATTGCTAACTCCGTGTGATAGGTCGAGTTTATCGAAAAGGACACCATTGTCCGCACTATGCTTCCTCTTACTTCGGAGCACTCCGTCCAGGAAGAAGACAAGTGCGATCCTGGCGAGACTGAGAAGCAAGCCCCTTGGGGTCTTGCTCGTATTTCGCACCGCGACGCACTCAGATTCAGCACCTACAATAAGTATCTGTACGCCAATGAAGGTGGCGAGGGTGTTGATGCCTATGTTATTGACACTGGTACCAATATTGAACACGTTGACTTTGAGGGTCGTGCCAAGTGGGGCAAGACTATTCCCTCTGGTGATGAAGACGAGGATGGTAATGGTCACGGAACTCATTGCTCTGGTACTATTGCCGGCAAGAAGTATGGTGTGGCCAAGAAAGCTCACGTCTACGCCGTCAAGGTCCTTCGCTCCAATGGCTCCGGTAGCATGTCCGATGTTGTCAAGGGTGTTGAATTCGCTGCCCTCAGACATGTTGAGCAGGCCAAGGCCGCCAAGAACGGAAAGCGTAAGGGTTTCAAGGGCTCCGTCGCCAATATGTCGCTTGGTGGAGGCAAAACCTCAGCTCTGGATGCCGCAGTAAACGCTGCTGTCAAAGCTGGAATTCATTTCTCTGTCGCCGCCGGCAACGATAATGCTGATGCGTGCAGCTACTCTCCCGCTGCCGCTGAGCTCCCAGTCACCGTTGGAGCCTCTGGCTTTGACGATAGCCGTGCTTACTTCTCCAACTATGGCAAGTGCACTGATATCTTTGCTCCTGGCTTGAACATCTTGTCCACCTGGATTGGCTCCAAGTACGCCGTAAACACCATTTCCGGCACCTCCATGGCCTCACCTCATATTTGTGGTCTCCTGGCCTATTACCTCTCCCTCCAGCCCGCCAGTGACTCAGAGTACTCCGTTGCTTCCATCACTCCTAAGCAACTCAAGGACACGCTCATCAAGATCTCCACCGAAGGTGCTCTTTCCGACATTCCCTCCGACACCCCCAACAAGCTTGCCTGGAATGGTGGTGGTTGCAACAATTACTCCAAGATTGTTGCCGCTGGCGGCTACAAGGCGTCTTCCAAGGTCGCTGAGCTGGACAAGACGAAGAAAGTCATCAAGGATGAAGCCCAGGACATCACTGTTGGAGTCGTCAACGGCATCAAGCGCCTCGGCAAGGAGAGTGAGAAGCTTGTGCAAAAGATTCATGATGTTGTCGACAAGGAGATTGAGCACTTCATTTCCGAGATTACTCTATGAAAACTTGAAGAAGTTGCTACACTCTTTGTTTTATAGTTATGCATCATGTTGGATTGGATTAGTAATGTCTGGGTAACAAGTACGTTTTGAGGCGTAGAATTCTTGCTTTCTTTTTCTTTTGTTCACTATGTATGACTGCTTTCCTTTACGGCTTTGGTTGAAGTCTTTTTTTTTTTTCTTTCTTTTTTTCCTCTCCAAGAACAGAATTCAGCATGTAGTACGTCGCGACAGTTTGCAACAATACGATTTTCTCTTTTCTCTCCCTCCATCACGACCTGTCTCTGCTTCGATCCTGTGAGAAAATCATTAAAAATTGAACGGATTCAAGTCACGTTTGATCCAGGCTCGACGATTTGCGTTGGCTGATTCATCCATTCATAGCGAGTGTTGTGCGCGCCTGCCTTCTTCAGCCAATGTGCATTGGAAAGCGAGTACGAGGCTTCTACCACAGCGATTGGACTTGCTTCGTTTTATTCATTCAGATTACTCTTATCTTTCCTGCGATGAATGCATCGACCATTTCAAACGGGGTGCTTGTTGCCGTGCGATTTCCCTTTCCAATCGAACGAGGCCAAAACAGATTGAGATTGCCATTATCCAACAAATCGCGACTTGAGTATTTCCCAACCCACCCACCTCCCTTTTTGTTGTTGTTGTTGTTTTCTTCTTCTTCTTCTTCTTCTTCTTTTTCAAATGCTATAGCCAACCCCAAATACGTTTTAACTCCCATTTTCAATTTCTCGAATCAATACAGCAAGCTGCGAATCGTCATCCAGAAACCTGTAGGCAGACTACGGAGTTCGACACTTCCCCCCCTTTTTAAGACCAGACATGTTGCGACGCAACAGCACTCGCAGCGTCCAGAAACGACCACTTAGCCGCAGCAAGTCTGCCAATTCCATCACGCAGAGATCTGTCATCAGCCGCCTTTCTATTGATTCAGCACTGCTGGCCGAGAGAGACGCCCACATTGCCGCAAACCTTTCCTACCATCGAGCCCATTGCTGCCATAAACACGTTGTGCAGACAAGTTGTTCATGCCAAGAATCTGGACAGACCACCATGCTCCGAAGAAGTACAAGCGTTGACGGCAGACTCGAGAGGAAGACCAACGAGAGCAGCAAGAAGAAGCAAAGTGTGCGGTTCACGGGCCCAACGGCCAAGCCTCGAAGGCAGCTCGCCAGCCGAGCGAAACCAGTGGTTCGCGAGTCGTCGATTTTCATGGCCAACGATGATGGCCCAAGTGGACAAGATGTTGTTGGCGCGGGAGTGCAAGTACATGCGGTGTTGAAGCTGAACGATGCTCATAATGCTCACACGGTCGCTTCAACGACATACCTGGGTGGATCGAAGCATCGGACCACTTTGCGAAGATCCAAGTCCATGTACAGTGAGTCGACGACTCGCGCAACACCAACTTATGGCGGCAGCTACACAGAGTCAGTATCCGTACAGCAGCAATATCCAGAGGTATCTTTAATTCTGCCTATACAAGCACGGGAGGACGAGAAACTGCAGTTTTCCATCAGAAGAAGTTTGCGTGCGCCCAAGTCCATGAGCTACCTGGACTATCAAATGAATCAAACCGGCATTGGGAATGGTGAGATGAAGCGAGATGGGTTGCTCGGGCCTGTCAAGAAACATTCATCAAAGGGTGGCGGCGGCAGCTCTTTCCATCGTCTCAAATCCCACTCATCCATGTTTTTTCGTGGCAAGCAACGGCGACAGGAGAGCTCGATGGAGACATCACGGTCGTGCCGCAACAGCAGCGACCACAGTGCTGCATTATCGTCTGTATTCTCGGGTGGTAATCATGTGGTACCGGCGGAAAAGTCTTCTGGCTTACGTTTTACGGCAAGGCGCGTGTCGAAAACGGTCAAGCACAAACTAAGCAAACTATTTGGACGACCCAAAAGCGGTGATGCGAGTGGCAATGAGATGGGAACCGCCAATGTGCTACTGCATGATACAGGTAGCGAAAGTTATCGCGGCCATCCTGCCAATGAAAACGGCAGCGAGTTCGTCGAAGAAGCGTCCATGTCTAGGGTCACGTCTTATGTTCCGTCTCTGCACGCGGTTCCGTCGCATCAACAGATGCGGTCACGCCAAGGGAGCCTTGAGAGCATACAACAGTACGAGGAACAGATGGATCTGGATCAGAAATCCCGCATCACCAGCTGGACCAATTCGACGGTAAACACGATTGTGAGCTACGAAGAAGATGAGGAACGGGAATTCCAACGACTGTCAGTTATCAAGGAAAACGGCATGCATGTTCCATCGAGCTCTCGAACCGGGTCGCGCGATGAGCCTACCACGGCCGCGGCTTATAGTCACGGCATAAGGGGCCCGAATCTGGTGATCGATAGCCAAAGAGTATACTCGGCTTTGATGAAGAAGTTGAAGGCCGATATGAGCACCGACGGCGATGGCAGCCCAAAACGTTCTCGTTGTCCCAGGCAAGTTTCTTCAAAGACGGTACCACCGAGACAAAGTTCCCTCGACAGAGCGGACGCTTGGTCGCCACGCACAGTTCGGGACGTTGGAACCGAAGAAGATGACGTGTTTGAAGATTCAAAAGAGTTCGCGTCGCTGAGGGTTCCGAGCTCGTCCATGAGCAACAAGCCTGAAGCCGGAGAAGGACTTTGTGGCGACGGAATCAGCAGAGGTGCTGCTGCTGCTGCTGCTGCTGCGTACAAGGCCTACCCACATCCTGCTGCCGGGGACGGCAAAGGATTGTCGCCTAATCCGAAGGCTTCCATGACGGAGTCAGCTTCGAAGCAGTCATGCGTCCAGGCCGGACGAAACTCAACCTTTTCACCAAGCCCCAACAGCTTCTTGTTCCGAACAAAAAGTCCATATCGCCGAGCACTTCAGCGAAGCATTCAAGAACAACAGGCCACTGGACATACCCATGCTCTAGATACCAGGTATTTGAGCACGCTGTCCGCGCTGACGCTGCCGACTCGCTGCCCAAGCACGCTGGGGTCGGAGAGAGACGTACGTCTCACATATGCCGAAAGCTTCTATTCCTTTACTTCTGAAGACCTGACGAGCAGTCAACCGCCCGAAGTGGCTTCGAATCCCATCATGGAGGAAGATGCGGAAGACGACGTGGAAGAGAACGTGGAACAGGCACAGCCAACAGACACGGAGGGACATGCGACAGAGACGCCATCACAACGTCGTGACATCTCATCAGCGACGTCAGTCGAGTGGAAAACATGGCTGAGCGCTCATGTATGTAAACGCGAGGAACAGCACACCAAGATGGCTTCTTCAAGCACGGAAGAAGCCGCCACAGGTGGTTTTGGCGGGCTCGGTACACCTGCTGGACATGTCCGCGAAAATGCGGAAATCGAATCACCTGCTGAAGTGCCCAAGTCCACTGGCAGTCGCACGATGGAGTGCGTTCTGCCAACGGAGATGGAGGGGGGTGTCAATAGTCTGGAACAGGAGAGCAGTCTCGCATGCCCCGGAAATACAAACGGGACACCAGGCA
This sequence comes from Claviceps pusilla, assembly GCA_018360225.1. NCBI lineage: Eukaryota > Fungi > Ascomycota > Sordariomycetes > Hypocreales > Clavicipitaceae > Claviceps > Claviceps pusilla. The sequence continues at coordinate 1,924 of SRPW01000706.1, read as the reverse complement.
TGTTTCCAAATGATGTGACCAACGACGGCATTCTCGTGGACAAGAAAGAAACAGAAGATGGCTCCCTTCTCGCAACACCCCCTGTGCCATGCCGCAACGTGCTTCGCACCGTCACGTCCTTGCCCAACGTTAAGAACGAAGACGCTTCGGGTCTGGTCAAACGTAAGAAGGGCATAACACACAGACGATCGTTGAACAACATCCCTACCTGGGTACCGTTGACACAAGACGGCACGCACTGGGAGCGTCGCGGGCAAGAGAATGAACGACGAGATAGCCCGTCTTTGAGAAATTCGACTCCGGGCCAGTCATCAACCATTACCCGTCAGGACTGTTTGGACACAAAGACGGGCTCTCCATTGAGATGCAAGACGAGAGCTATGAAACGTCCACAAATTCACACTCCTGTTGGTCCTGCCATTGGCATTGGCACAGGCACAGGCACGGGTCCGGTTCCAGGTCGAGGGACTGTGCCGGACACGGTCAAATCGGAATGGGATGCACAAGTAAGGGGAAGCAGGCGCATGGTTGATTTATTCCTGAGTAGCCGGCGAAGAGCCATTGAAGGGCCCATGTCGCGGAATGGAAGCGACAACTACTCGGCAGCATTTTTGTAGTGCACTCTTGAGATGTACTCGAGTTTTTTTTCTTTTTCTTTTCTTTTTTCTTTTCTTTTCTTCCTTTGTATGTATATTATTGGTGCTGCCACCCACGGGATGTGTAGAATGGACGCGGCACATTTCTATCTTGTGCATGATTGTATAATCCTGCCTTTGTTGTTCTTTATTGTGTTTTGTTGTGTTTTAGTGTGCTTAGTTATGCTTAGACGCTCTTTTCTTTTATATATTTTAGAAGTGCTACCACTTAAGGCATATGTAGAACAGACGCAATGTATCTCTCTACTCTATAGTTATGTAATAGTATTATGTTTAGTGTGTTTTGTTATGCTTTATTGTGCTTAGTTATATTTAGAGAATTTTTATATATATTCTATTATGCTACTACTTAAGGTATATAAAGAATAGATATAACATATTTCTCTATTCTATATAGCTATAATGGTATATATAGTGTGCTTTATTATACTTTATAATTTTTAGAGTTTTTATATATATATTTTCTTAGTGCTACTACTTTTAGTATTTTAAGAATAGATATAATGTCTTTCTCTATTATATATAGCTATAATACTATATATAGTATGCTTTATTATACTTTATTATATTTAGTGATATTTAGAGTTTTTTTTATATATTCTATTATGCTACTACTTAAGGTATATATAGAATAGATGTAACACATTTCTCTATTCTATAGGGTTGTATAATATTATTATATTTACTCTATACCGAGTTATCGATAAAAAGTTTATTTCTTTCTCCTTTTACATGGTTCTATCAGTGCTGCTATTCAAGGCATGCAGCATAAACGTGACGCATTTCACTGCTCCATGGGGTTGTGTACTGTTGTGCTTCGACGTGCTTGGTCATGCTTGCTCGGCATGGCGTACACACGGTTCCTCTTTCTATTCGGGCTTCGTGTTTGAAGAGGTGATGCGAGTTGTTCCATCGACAGTCTCGAAAGGAGAAAACGGTGGAGATGGGTATCAAGACGGACGAAAACGGAATGAGAAAGTAGGACTAAAAGGGAGTCTGTAATGACGATGAAATTAGAGTGACTAATAGTGAGTAAAATAAGGTAAAAAGAAAAGATGAAAAAAAAAATAGAAAATAAGAAAAAGAAATAGAAAAAAGATAGAAAAATAAATAAAAGATAAAAGATAAAAAAAAGAAAAAATAAAGACTAAAAAGAAATAAAATAAGGGCTAAATATATATATAATAAAAATAAAAATCTAAAATCTAAAATCTAAACTTTAAAAACTAAAACTAATATCTCAAAGAGTAATCTAAAGAAAGAGATGA
>SRPW01000705.1:0-16736 GCA_018360225.1 Claviceps pusilla | reverse complement strand
GAGGCCAAAAAAAAAAAAGATGAAAGAAGAGGATAAAGGAATATTAAAATAGAATAAAAGGAAAAGTAGGTGATATAAAGCATAAAATAACAAGCAAGGTAAAAAAAAAAAAACACTGCTACGCGCTGGATACTGCACCAGAGCTCTATGCCGGCCGAATTTATCGGCATCCTAGGCGCAGGGAGAGCGTTGAATGTCCTAATTCTAGCTTCTTCTTTGCTTGCAGCGTCGCGCAAAATGTACGCAAAGCTCCGCCTTCCCGGAAAATGTAGGTGGCCGCGGCGTACCTAGCGGGCGCGGCCACCGGCTTTTGCATGGGCGTGTGCGCCGAGACCGCGGCAAATTTTGGATTGGAACATGAAATGGGAGATATAGAGGCCGAAACAAAAAGGAGGATATAAAGACAAAATCTAGAACAAGACTATAAAAAAACGAATAGAAGAGGAGAATGCAAGAGAAACAATGATAGGACAAACATGCAAGATGAAAACTTAACACACGTATAGTAGACAAGCTTGGAAAAATATATAACAAATATAAGAGAGATATAATTAAAGACAAAATTTAGAATAAGACTATAAAAAGTAAATAAAAGAGAAGAATATAAGAGAAACAATAATAGGATAAACATATAAGATGAAAATTTAATATAGGTATATTAGATAAGTTTAGAAAAATATATAAGAAATATAAGAGAGATATAATTAAATAGAAAGTAATTAAAACAGAAATATAATAGAAATAGGTAAAGAAAATTTATAAGAGAGAGATATATAAAAACATCTCAAGGAAAAATTAAAAAAGAAATATGTACATAAAATAAATACAAAATACAATATAATATAAGAAAGTATAAAAACATCTATAAAAAGAAAATACATACTAGAAAAAAAGACATATGAAAATATAAAGAAATATAAATATTTAAAGAAGTTTTTTTTTAAAAAAAGAAAACAAGAATATAAAATAAAAGATAAATTAAAAATATAAAGAGAGAAAGAAAAACACAAGGTAGAAACGAGACGTTGCATTGCTAAGCATAGCCCCTTGGACAGACAATGTCCTGTGAAAGAGGCCACATGATAAACCACGTAATAAAACAACAAAACCATGACTTTATTTTGCCACCCCTTTTGACGCTCGGTAAACGAAAAGCCCAACCGTCTCCCTGCTGTACATGTTCTGCAATAGAGCATCCAACATTCAGCATCCATCATCCATCATCCATCATCCATCATCCATCATCCATCATCCATCATCCATCATCCATCAATTATTACGCCCCGCCTGTACTATTTCAGCTACTCTGTCTGTCTAGCTACAGCTCCAGTGTCCTGACTGGCTAGAATGGCGGCCTTGCCCTCGGCAAATAAAGCCGAAACAAAAGGAAAGAAAGAAGAAGAAAAAGAAGAGCGAAAGAAAAAAGTAGTAACGATTCGTTTCGTCGTTGAAAAATACAAATTGACTTTCCCTGCGCCTCGACACCGCTGCTAGAATGCAAAACACTAAAAGACCAGGCCTCATTCATATTCCCTTCGTCTAAGCCTGTTTACACCACCATTCTTGCCTCGTCCTTCCAACCTGCTGACCTCTTCTTCTCGTTTGTCATGACTGTAGATGACGATACTAAATGTTAAATGAGCCACCATTACGTCGCCCACAGGCGAAAATGGTCCACAGAGCGAAACCAGAAGGTGGGGAGAGAGAGAAGGGAGAAACAGAAAAAAAAAATCAACAGCAACAAACGCGGGGACACAGGTCGTCTTTCCATCGCAACAAGTCCGTAGCTTTTACTCTATTGGTGAGTGTCCGGGCTGCATCGGAATGCCTGCACCCGTCTCCATCAATTCCGACGAGCCACACGATCCATCCCACTCTGTAAAACGTGTACTTGGTCAGATTCCTGATAGCTTCTCCTTGTTTCTTTTGCAAATAAACCCCACTCACCAGATCCATCATCGTCCACCTCGTCCACTAAAAGTCGTTGCAATGGACTTCTAATCTCTATTTGCATCGAAAAAAAGAAAGAAGAAAGGAAAAAGAGGAGCAAGAAATTAGTCCACAGATCCCAATTTCGTACTTGCTGCATGGAAAAGTAGACTCACCGGCTTGTATCGCTGCAAACTCAATGCTGTCTGAGTCGTCATCATCGACCCCATCAATCGGCCCGTAAAATTGTGTGCATTTTCCAATCACACGCGAGATGTTGCTTGCAGCATGACGTTCTAGCTGGACTCCTCTCTTGACGTGCACGTCTCGTAGATAAATCAGGCACTTGATCCCGACTTGTCGAATCGCCGCCAGCAGAGACATCCGTTCATCATCATCAGCCTCGGCCTCGTTGTTGGCCTCCTGGTCATCGTCTTCGATATTATTGTTCAATTGGTCGCGTGGCGTGAGCAACATGGGCTCAAACAACGCATCGTTGATGACGAGTTCGGCACTCATCCTGGTCTGCTCATCCGCGTAAACCAGAAGATAAGGTGCCCAGAGAGGAATGAATTGCGTCGCATACTTGCGTCTCTCCCGTTCGGCGTCCTGGGTGGTGCTGGGCCCTCGACCAGCCAAAACTGATCCAATAAAACTCATAAATGCAGGACCCTCGCTCTGTTGCAGACTTCGCGCCTGAATACATACGTGTCGAATGAGTGACTGAATTCTCTCCTTGGACTCGCTGCACTCCACGAAGAGCGAGGCAGCACGAATGGCTGCGTCCATGGGCTTCATCGATGTGTCGCCTTGCATTTGCTTCCTCAGTGTGGCAAAAACCTTCATGTCCAATTCCTCGCCACTCCGAATCATCCTGCTCAAGATGGAGCTCGTTGCCTTCGGGGCTTGGTCCAGATCCAGAAGCTTCTCAACAAAAAAACTGCTGGCCTGACGTTCTGGGTGGTAATGGATGGCCTGAAACTCATCTGATGTCCACGCAAATGGTCGTTGCATGCCCCGACGGTCGGCAGCTTCGTCCACAATGACTTCTGCACCCAATACTGGCTCGAGCTGGGACATCAAAAAGTCAACGAGTGTTATAACCGACACATAGGACGCAGGCTTTGACGCGAACCGTCGCATGAGATTCGCCATCATTCGCTGGTAGTTAACCGGCTGATCAATCATCGAATCTGCATTGATGATGCGCAAGAGTTTCAAGAGGTAGTCTTCTCCCAGGAGGTAGCCAACTTCAAGGTCCCCAAGCTTGGCAAACCCCAGCACCGTCGCAAAGTACTCATCCCAAGATCGAATGTGGATATGGAAGAACCGCCACAGATAATTGAAGATGCCGACGGTGCCTTGTAGCACGGATGTTGGCATGCTGGATTCTGTCCCAGTCTCTTCGCCCTCTGCGTCTTCTGTCTCGACATCGATACATGGGCTGGTCGGGCGTGGGTGATAATAGAGACGGGGCAGACCGGTGCGAACCTTTTCCGCCGCCTGGACCAGAGCCTTGCAGATGAACCGTCTCGTTTCCATGTCTGGGTTGCGCTGGGCCACGGCACGAAACGCCGCGTGGCGCATGCTAAAGTAATTGTGAAACGCAAACGCGCAATCATAACATCTCGCGATGGCGTTCTGCAGGAGCGAAGAAAAGGTGCCCACAAATGGCAGGTCCTTGGTCCGCGTCACCACCTGGTCGTAGTGAGAAAGCGCCATCTCCATGGCCAAATTCTGCACTTGATGCGCCGACTCATCGGTATCCGTGTCGCCTTCGCCGTGGCCTGCTGCTGGGGGGAAACTCGACTGACTACTCTCCTCAAGGTGGATAGCATGTCCAAAGCACTTTTGTACGAACAGCGTATACCCGGGGTCGAAGAGGCAGTGCCGTTGGAGAAGCATATTGTTTTCCTTGGAGATATGCTCCCTCATGGGAGGGGGGATCGCTGGAGAAGTTCCATGGTTGGGGTGTGCCGCCGCCACGTTACATGCTGATGACGATGCAGCACTGCGAAGTGATGATGCTCGCTGGTAAAAAAGCATGTATGCGCTGTATGTCCTATGATAACGAATTTTATTTGCCGTCTCATGGATGGGCTGACGATCGGTGCTTCCAAATGTCGAGCTCTCCATCAGGGATGGATCCCATGGAGCGACCATATCGTCGTTGAACTCGACCCAACTAGGAGTCTCCGAAGACCCTCGCTCTCGAATGTAGGAATAATAATGGCCTGACTCGGCGGTTCCTGAGTGGACAAGAATTCCAACGAGCTCAAACATGTCACTCTGGAGCGTGTCGTCCTCTGCGTTCAGGTGCTCCACCGTGTATGGAGAGATATCTAGCGACAGCGGAAACGAGAAATAGTCGTTGATCTTGCTTCTTTGCATGGTTCGCAAATTAAATTCGAAGCGTTTTAGGTGGCAGATGAGATTATCTGGCACATCTTTCAAACATGCTCTGCAACACATGTCAGCGGAAGCTGTTTTTGCTTTGGTAGCATTATTTGAGAGGGGGACTTTGTGGGAAATACCTTTTGACGGCGTCGACATGGCGATCACAAGTCGAGCACTTGTATTTATTCTCTGTTGGTTGCTTCGTCAGTTGAACCGACTTCTTGAAACACAATATGCCATGACAGAGAGAGACGTACCGCCCTCCATTATCTCGCCATCGACGTAGGCCTGTAGACTCTCCTGAAGTGTGCTTTTTCCTTTAATGTCGCACTGAATAGCGGAGAAGGGCTCTAGACGCTCAGAAATGTGCTCGCATTCTTTGGACTTGACCTGTTGCACTAATTGGCCACCAAAAAATGATCGCAGCTTCTTCTTTTCGTTGTCTTCGAGCAACTGTCCCTCCCATCGATCGAAAAGCAGGTTGTAGAACTCATCAACATCCATTTGACTATGTATATCAATTGGAGTATCATCGTAGGTCCGTATAGAGGTTATTACCGCGTATGGATCAACATACCGTTGATAACTTTCCTGCATGTAACCGAACAGCTTTTGGGTGCGAAAAAGTAGTTGTTGACTATCTTCTTGATCCTCAATCTCTATTGATAGAATAAAGCTTCGAAACTGGATATTCATGAATAGTTGCGTAAACAAAGAGTTCAAGTAGCAAGTATTGGAGAGATTTCTCAGTCCAACGTAGCCACACGGGGCTCGGACAGCTTTTGACCGATCAAACGAATAAGAAAGCTCGTATTTGTACGGATCTTCTGTACCTCGTGTTAGCATATTCACTCTATTCAAGCGTTCCCACCCCTCCCATCTCCCTGACACACACACACACACACACACACATGCATATGCATACCGGGCTCATCGTTGTAAAAAGGTACAAGTCCATTCATGGTCTCAAGCATCTGAAGAAATGCAGCACGCTTGCGCACGATGAGAAGGAGAATGATTTCGAGTAGCTTCATTCTCGTAGGCATACTATGAATTACTCGAGGCAAAATATCCCTCTCACCACGACGCTTTCGTGGGAATAGGTGCCTCCAGAAAAGGCGGGTAGCGGCATTGCTAACCGAGAAGTCAGTTTTCTGAATCCAAGCAACAAAACAAAAGGTCCTCTTGAACGTGAAGAAACATCTTACTCGTCAATGGCTGCAGAGTTCGCAAGCCTTACGTCCAGTTGCAAGCACAGGTGTAATAACGAGGTCAGTCCCGCGGCGGTTGGGTCAACTATGTTTGGTTGATCAATTGTCTGTACGTGTAGAAACGGACTTGTTAGTCTGCGCTATTCACGGAGGGGGTGAGAAGTCGACCTTGACTCACTTCCTGAGAGGTATGCTTCAGCAACAGGTTCATGGTCGACTCGGTCAAATGTTCGATATTGATCGCTGACGGGGACTTCATCTGGGTTTGGTCCAATAGATACAGCAATACTTTGAAATACTCCTCGGGCTCTGATTGATGCTCCATACAATCGGGCAGTATCTCAATCATGGCCAAGCACAGCGAAACATTCATTAGATGAGGTTTTCGCTTGCCGTTTGCAGCATCATCGGCATGTGCCGCGGGTGGCGTGGCCGGAAGAGCGCTCGTTGCGTCTTCAATGAGCTCCACGACAGTCTGCTTAACCAATCTCCGAGGATCTTTGAGAACAAGATTAGCAATCAGCTCTAAGAATGCAGTTTTCGAGACCAATGTATTCCAGAACTCGAGGCTCTCTGATCCCACACGGAAGATCGCCGCACAACTATGATCAATTAGTGTCAAGCCTAAGCCATCATCATGTTCCTTTGCTAAACACAAAATCTCATAAAGACGAGTCGCTGATGGCAAAATGCCACTCTTGAGATCGATTTTTGGGGCATCTTTGGCAGCAACTATGGGCATTGATTAGTTATTTCGAAACCGGAATAGGATTTTGTGAAGCAACTAATGCCATCGCTCACCGTTGAACAACTTGACATAGATTCGGACCAACGACCCTAGGATCCGTAGTCGTAGTGCCAAGGAAACATCGTCCACAAGTTCGGTATCGGCGATAGCATCAACAACAAGTCGAAGAGATTTCTCAAGTGCCTGCTGGAAGGTTTCCAGTCTCGTAGAGGCGTCTTTCGCGTCCGGATGAACTTGTCGTCTCTGGTAGTGCGCGGCTTCCACGTAATCCCCAATAGCGTGGATTGCGTAAAGGGTCTTGAACGGATGTCCCTTTAGAAAAATGTCCAGATGTGATGCGTTATCCGATTCGAATCTCGCCGTGAACTCGCCGTCCGCAGGAAGTTGCACAAGAAAATCATATATCTAACCATGTTAGCTGAAACACGCAACACCACGGTCGTAGGTGATAAAACTAGATGAGGAGGACTTACATCTTCTGCCAGCTTCTCCTCCATTCCCAAATATTCCCACAACTCTTTGAAATGGGACAAAATCTCGATTTCCAATTGTGAAGATCCAGGTTTGACACGCAATGCAGTGCTTGAACTGTTTTCTTCTCGTTTCACCAACATAAAATCTTCCTGAATGTGCAATTCGTACAAGGTAAGACTGATTTGGTCTTCCGAAGGGAACCATTGCTGTCCGCGGTAGTATATCCTGTAATTTTCGAACCCTGTCTCCCTCTTGATTTGAGCTAAAAGACAAGCAACCGTATTATCGCAGCCGACCTGTAGAGACTTGATACTACTTTGTTTAGAGCCATCAAACCATTGGTATTTGAGCTCGGCAGAGCTTCCCATCAACTCGTCCGGAGCACTGGCCATAAATGGCCGTAGGTCAGGTACTGAGAACCTGGGATGAGCTTGATGTTTTTTGACGAAAAACTTGAGTAATTGCAACGAACGTCTAAAGATTAATTCTTGGCGTTGCGGACTTTTTAGACTTGCTCCAGATTCCAAAGATGCTTCATCGTCGCGAGCGATGCCGTCGCCAGAGCTTTTAATCTGTGTTGCTGTCAAGTGCATCTGACTCAAGCAACGAGACACCAGTGACAGATGAACCTTGCGAGCACGTGGTACAGAGCAACGTCTCACGGTGTTGCTTTCGAGGTATAGATCAACAGCGAGTGTCGAGATGGCACGCGTGGCCAGGGATGAATCCTCAGCTTCCAGGACTATTCTCCACAACTGCTCCAGACCACTATTGGATAGTGTTTCCGAGTCATCCAAAGCAAAATCCCCGTTATCTCTGGCGAGTGAGAGGACGCGTTCGCGAACAAACTCTAGCATTCCATCCGAGAAACACGAAGCAGGAAGGCCGGGCAGATATCTTGAGAAACACGTCTGAAGAAAGGAGTTCTTCAATGATGCCTGCTTCATGACGTTGAGAATAACGAGCCAGCCAGCCGCCCTGTCCTCTGCACAAGGCGACTCGGGTCCCACAAGAATATCCAAAAGCCTAGTACCAAGTTGATCATTAATAGCGGAAGGTTGAAAGTGGATTATATTCGTAATCAAGTCTCTCCTTGGCATATTTGAATCGCCAGATAGGACAGCGATTGCCTCCGTCTGACGACCAGCATCCACTGCGTGGGCTAGTTCTTCGACCACGAGCCTCGCGAGGTCATGCTGTTCGGTCAAAATTTGGAGATCCCGGAGCACCGTGCCTCTGATCGCCATGGACAGGCACCACAAGCTTCCGAGACTTGTAGATGACTTCTGAGCGATATCATCGATACAATTCACGAAAAGGGTTCCCCGATCCTCGGGACTGAGGCCAAAAGATAAAAACTCCCTCAACTTTTGCATGGCCGCAAACTGTAGCTCAGGATCCGCTGTTTGGCAACCCTTGGTGCAGATGGAAGCCTCTCTCAAGAGCCTCAGACAAAGTCTGAACGGGTGTAAAGATGGGGTGTGAGGTTCCGATTGACAGCGCTTGATCATGTTCTCCATGATGCTTTCCCAGAGGGTGCGCATTGAAAGAGAAAAACCTTCCAGTGGCAGAGTCTGAAACTTGTCACACCAAGCTACAAGGCCATTGTAATCGAGCAAACCCGTTATGCTTGTAATCATGCGGGCCAAAGCCTCCGCAACGTGTGAGTCTTGTCTCGCTGTCAGGCCCTGCCACAGCCGGTCGGTGTGTTCCTGCTTGTACATCTTGGTGACAATGAGGAACCCAAGAACATTGGCACTCTCGACAATAATCTCCGGGTGACAATTTGGCCCAAAAATATAGTCGACAAGCTGTGTCTGAAGTAGGTGAGTACCGAGGTGCTCAATAAAAAGAGCAGTGTCATCGTCAGAAGCATTTCCGGCACTCTGCCAGATGAAGACAAGATCTCCGCACAACTTGGTAATGGCCATGACCCGTAGTTGCATCTGGCCGGAACGAATCAAGCGTTCCAAAACCTTGACACTCCATTTCCAGGCGATTGCTTCGACAGTGTGCGTAATTGGCAGACCAGGAAAGTCATGCAGATGCTCGCGCAACTCGTCCGCAGCTTGTTGATGACTCCCTCGCAAGGCATATTTCAGAATCTCAGACGAGGCATTCAAAAGAGCTGTTGCCGTCTCGGCAGATAATCGGGTAACGTGCTTGTCAATCATCAGGTCGAAACACTTCGACAGATCAATCCAAATCATGTGCCCAGCCTCAAGCTGAGCGTCTATTTCCCCTGCTCGGCTAGCGCTTCGGTCGCTTCTGATTGTAAATGCTGCCTCTCGCATACAAGCAGCGAGTATCTGCGCAACTGGTGCCAAGGCGTCCACCAGCCTGGGATTTTGTGGAAGAAGCGAAGCTAGCGACGAAATGAATTGACACAGGTCGTTCACACTGCCACCAGTGCTGGCTTGGAGCTTGGTAATGAGATAAGATCCAATTTCGTGCTGTCGTGACCACCCCAAGGAAGGCTGTGCCTCATCTCGGGTGTTCGCCACATAAGCATCGGGAGAAAGCACGTCATGAAGCTGCTGGAGGTACCGAGGGGAATATAGCTCAGGACACTGTTGGTTATCCGATCTGCTGGTAGCACGCCAGTCCTTGACGATCGACGCATCCAGGGCAACCATTCGCGCTGCTAGACGAGCAAAAGTTGAGTAAAATTCAATGATGCTACTGCGAAGCTCAGGTATTTTGGAGAATTCTGGGCTATAGACTTGATTAGCACAAGAGCAGCAAAAAAAGAAAGAGAAAAAAAGAACACAAATTCAATGCATTTGTCCTGCAGCCTTTGCCTTAATTATGCTTGCGATAGAGCTTGACATGCTCATGAACCAGCACGCTGTCATACCTTCTTGAAGATAATTGGAAAACAACATGTGGAAACGCCAGCCAAAACTGTTTATAAGCCTCTCGGGAGTCTCGCACAATTAATTGCTCGGTTGACCCTGCAAATCTCAGGTGGTCTTCGATCCACGCTTGCACTTGGGTAATGATCTTGCTATCAATAGGTGATTCTTGTTCATATTAGCCGGATGATTCCTGATCGCAAGTGACCGTGACCGGCAGTGGAGGAAACAGGAAGCGCACGTACGTGTGGATAAATATTCAAGTAGGCGATGTAGTGGCGCAGAGGGATCGTCGTCAGGTTCTGAATATGGAAACTGCAAAATGGGGTTGAAGGATGCCATATCATGGCTGATGATGCCCGTAGCTTTGTCGTCGACTGAAAAAATCATCTCGTCGTCACTCTCCTCAGACTCCAAATCGGAAATGGTAATCAGTTCCACGGGTGGACTGGTGGAGTCCAACCTCGACTTTGGCGATGTTACGACATCCATCTGAGATTGCTGTGCAGAGCCGGAATACGCCATTTCTTCCCCAGTGTGTTGTCTGCTGTCTGTGTGGATGTCGTGAGCCAGTCGCATAACTGTTGGTGAGGATGGCTCGGAGGCAGCAACCGCGAGACCATTCGAATTTCTCAAATTTATGGTGACCTTGCTGGAAGATATAGGAGTCGAGTTGTTTGGAGCACAGTACTTGGGAGTGCGCGGCGTATGCAAGGACTCTGCGACGTGGGCGGCCGTCACAGCCTCATTCTGACGCTGACGCTGGTGTTGCTGGTCCAGGTCGGCATCGTCTGCGCCAGTGCGGCTGGCGTCGATGTTGCTGTTCAGGGTCGTCTCATGCGTGCTATGTGCGTTCTCGTCTGTAGAAGCAGATGGTGGGGGCGAAGCTGAACCAGATGTGCGACGTCTTTTGCGAGCCAAGAGGTCGGTGTCGTCGAAGGGGTTCGGTCGAGTAGAAGGTGGATCAGGCGAGGAGACGGCGTCCAGGTCTTCTGGCAAAAGCTTGGATGTTGCTGCGTCTGCTGCGTCTGCTGCGTCTGCTGCGTCTGCTGCGTCTGCTGCGGCTGTGGCGACTGTTGCGACTGTCGCATCTGTCACGTCTGCAGGCTTTGAGGGCCGGTCCATCTGGCTGTTCGACGTGTCGTCCATGGGCGTGGTGGGAGGGCGGGCAATGATAGCACGGCAAAGACGTCACAGCGTCGTGAGAGCCGGCTGGGCGGCAGCTGAAGAAAATTAACATGTGTAACTAACCGTGGCGACAGGGGCAGCAGATCTGCCGAATGGGCAGGCCACTAGAGGCCAGTAACTTTTTATGCTACTGAGAAAAAAAAATAAAGACGAGCCTGGTTTGAAAATAGACAGCAGCTTGCGATGTGATGAGCGAGGATGGGAGAAAAATGTCAAGCTGTGAAGGTCGAGTGAGTGACTGAGGTAGACGATTGGCGGCAGCGGATTGGCTGGCAGGACGCGATGCTAGTGTGGAGCCGTGACGAGCCAACCGAGGGGCGAGGGGAGGGGCGAGGGGCGCGGGGCGGGGAGGCGGAGGGGTAGCTCCAGCAAGACCCAGTCCCGTCTCGTCTCGTCTCATCTCGACAACTCTTGGACAGACGCCGAGAAGTCAACGCACCGGCATGGTCATCTGTATCTTGCGCGCGCCTCATCCACATGCCCAGTTGCTGTGCGTGCCATAAACAGTTTGCCGCTCATGCTGTCGTCTGTGGCTGCTGCCAACTGGCCCGCCCTTGAACAGATATGCCCCACTTCTGCATGACTTGTTGAACCAGACGCCATGAGTCCTGGCCCCACCCCACTCTCAAATTGATCATTCCCTTCCGCTCTCTATCTCTCTCTGTGTTCAAGTTTGGCAAATAACCTCGTTGAACAAATCCGATGTACCCTCATTACATATTGACACTTGGAGCAAACATGACGACCTCAGTTCAAGCAGCTGGACGCAAACGCTTGGTGCATCACTTGGACACACCATTTGCAACAGTCCCATGGTAAGACATAAATCAAGTGTTTTTTTTAACCACCTTGCGCCACGCTATTCGCAGTGCTAATCGAACTGCAGGCCGGAAATATCCCTGCAAGACCAAGACACAATCCTCGATTTACTGTGCACGTAGGTCGGGTTTCTTTTTCTTTTTCCTTTGTAGTCTTGTCCTTCTTTTAAATTCTTTTCAAACTTGTATGAAACGTATTATTTCTCTAACATATGCGTCCAGTCTGTTAAGCCCCATTGGGCAGCACAGAAGAAGGCATTTGAAAGCCTCAAAGGGAAAGCGTAACGCCAAAAAAAGCGCCGAGACAGTTGTGGTGAAATCAGAAGCCATCGTGTCCAAGCCCAGCAAACCCGAGCTTGTCGATCATGTCGTAGTCGGGTTCAATGCCATCACCAGAGGTCTGGAATCGATGTCTAGCGACAACGAAATATCTTATCCCGGTGGGCCAAGCTCCAAGCTGCTTTATAGCATGATCTTTGTTTCCCGGGGCAACCAGTCAGCCGCATTCAATTGTCACTACCCAAAGCTAGTTGGTGTTGCATCGAAGATGTGCGCATCAACAGCGGACATCAAACTAATAGGACTATCTAAGTCCTGCTCTGACAGACTGGCTGATTGCCTGGGAATCGCACGCGTCTCCTCTTTAGCTATCAAGAAGGATGCCCCAGGCGCGGAAGCGCTCTGGACCTTTGTCAGCAGCCATGTTGCTTCCGTAGACGTAGCTTGGCTGGACAACTCGAGGAGCATCCAGTACAAGCCAACCCACATAGCTGCGGTGGAAACTAAGATTGGATCCAAAAGGGTGAAGACAAGCAAAGGCTCATGATGAAAAGACGATGGGTGGGTGAGAAAGTTTTCGCGTCCTTGCGCAGTCAAGGCTCTCTGGCTGCCTGGTTGTGGCACCATCCACGGTTCAATCGTGAATAACGAGCGGTAGTACAGAACAGCAGAGCAAATAGTATGGCTCAGCATGAAAAATGCAATGAATTGATCTCAGCGATCTCGAGTTTTGCTTTTCGGTGCCCTGTTCCCTTGCTCCTGTCAAAGCACGAGAGCCAAGGGAAACTCCTTCCCGGCCAGCGCGATGACGATTGACTGGCAGGTGCCAACAGCTGTCATCAGCCTTTTCTGGCCGCGAAACCCCCAAATCCAGCCTATGTAAGTTCTATATGGGTGGCAAATTCCCTTGCTTTCATTCTTCTATGACCTGGCTCAGTACTCAGTACTTACCTAAGTAGGTTGGCAAAACTTCTACTCGTATTGTGCAGATTATCCACGCTCTGTCAATTCAGACCACGACGTCTGGCCAAAGACAGCTGAACTCGTCCGATAACCATGAAGGAAAACTCTTTCAACGACCCAAAAAAGCTAGCTGATGCAAGAGCGCTAGCTCAGAGCTTTAAGAAGGGAAATTCCAGCAATATTTCGCAAAAAAACAGCGTTTGCTCCCGGCAGGCACATTATGCAGGTATGATATCGGTGGCGTAGGGCAAGTCTTTTATGGCATGTGCATCAACTGACAACATGATTATGAAAGATGCTGTACGATTCGTAGAAGTCAAGGAAGTCGTCCCACCTTCTCAAAGACGTTATAGCGGCAACGTGCTGGGAAAAGGGTGGCAGATTTGCGGTTCCACCTCAGATATGCCAGTCATGTCCAACGCCATGGATTTCTTGCGCCGAACGGACCAGGTACCGGAAACTTCTGCCTCACCAGAAGTTGCCGTGGACTCTTGCACTGCGAGCACACATTGCAAAACCTCGGATTGCCTCACAGTAGCTGACCCAGACACTCGACCGCATAGTCGCTCACGAGAGCTCCAGGGCAATGAAAACCGTGCGGCGGTCGACAACCAGGACATCAACGACGAAATGAATGCGGAAAAACTTGCCGACCTCCTGAATTCATTTACATTCAAAGAGACAACAGAGGCAACGGAAAACGCCTGTGGCTCTATCCTCGAGAATTTTCTCGCATTACTGGCTGAACATACGGATCTACCACCAGAGCTAGATGATGTCAAGGATTCGTGCGTCAAGCGAGGCAAAATCATCAATGAAGACGACGACGAGTCCGGAAAAATTGAAGCGTTTCCGAAGGCTAATTCGGAGACGACGCCAATTCTCATCCATACAAACCAGCAGGGCTCCAAGTCGCAAGCTTCAAAGCCTTCCGCCAAGAAAAGCACGCAGCTACAACCCGAGGCACCTGCTTTCGTCCCAAGTAAACCAGAGATTGCTGAGTCAATCCACAAATGTGAGAAAATCTTTTATAACACACACACGCACACACACACACAGTCTTCCTTTTCTTTCTTTCTTCCTTTGAATTCTCCACAACTCAAAGAACTAAAAACTTTGTCAAGCTCAACACAAGTTGCTGCCTTTTACCGGTCGGTTTAACGAGCCCAATGTCGATGGATTGAAAGGCGTCTGGCCCCCGGTGGAGCACAACGTGTTGGCAGTTCCTGTGACTTACATGGTTTGGATGCCGGTTCAACAAGTAGCGACTAATCACCCAGCAGGCCAGGCAAATGTGATCAAGGTTCCAGCCAAGCAGATGCAAGGACTCTCTACCTCGATGTGGGCAGCGCGCTCTCCTGGCTCTGCCTAGGCAGAGCGGAAACACAAAGACCTGGTAAGCAGGGTCATTTAGGTCATGAACGAGCTGGAGTAGCAATCTACTGCGCATCACTGCAGGCGCAGATAAATTCTCCATAATAATACAATCCAAATATTTGCTTTTGTCCGAAGGCAAAAATAATGGTATTATCGCGTACGTGGGCGAGGTCAATACTAGAGAGCTTTTTACTAGAAAAGGATGACAGAATACACAAATTTTTGATTTAAGATTGGAGGGATCTCTGTGAAAAATCCGCTGAACCATGACGAACGAGGATTGTCCCGTGCTTGGTTCTTCGTCGTCTATCCCGACACGCCCTTTTCCAACATCTTGACGCCTTCTCGAACCTTGGGCGAGAAGTGCTTCCTCAAGAGTTCGCCCTCCCAGACTGTTGTCGCAAACGGATTACTCCCCTCCACAGACTGACTCAAAGCGTTGAATCGTCCATTTCCTTTTCGCTCCTCTGTATTCCACAGACTGTTGATTTTTTTGCCATGCGCATGCGCAATGTCGTTCAGAAGAGCGAGGACAGCCTGCGTTGATTTTTCGGGGAGTTGGAGTGACGCAGTCATGAGTTGTTTGGTGAACGCGGCAAGCCTTAAGGGAGCTACCTGGCGGATATTATAATGAGGGAGCAGAATACCGGTCAGAGAGCGAAGCAGCAAGACGGTGGTGGTTTGCACATTGATTTTGGAGGGGGCTGATGATGACGATGACGATGACGATGAGTTGGATGTGAGGCGGGTGTTTTCGAGGTCGGGTTGGACGGAGAGGGGCAGGAGGGAGCGGAAGAGGTGCGTGGTGAAAAAGGACAGATCGAGATGCAGGTCGTTGCGGGACTTGTGGGCATCTTGACCGGCTAGCAAGGCATATGCAGTGACGGTGCAAAGTAGAGCTTCTCTGGTCAGGTTTCGTATTGAGGCTTCGTCGCCATGATCGTCAGACTCGTCATCATGGTCATTGTCATCAGCATGACCATCAGCACTTTGCTCGGTGGTTTGCTCGTCCTCGGCAGCGCCATTCTCTGCATCCTCATCGCTATGGCGAATGAGGTCCTTGAGCGCTTCCAGCAAGTCGCCAAAGAAATCTTGATTGATGAGGTGTGCATATTTGGCGAGACCCTCGAGCACAGCGCCCATGAGGTGTGGCGAGCGTTGTTTGAGAATGCGAAAGTATGTGGCAAAGACGAGCTTGAGGGTCTCGGACTGCATCCGCTCGCGCTCCTCGTGACTGACGAGGGCATCTGCCAGGTCCATGTCCTTTTGGAGACCCTTTTGCTCCTTGATCGACTTTCGTTCCTTCTTGGTGCGGAACACGCGCTTGTTCTTCTTCTTGGCTGCGGGGGGAGCGGTTTGCTCGACGGTTGATTGGGAAGCCTGGCCGGAGAATTCGGAGAGGAGGCGCAGGCTGAGGAAGAGATTGAGCACGGATTCGTTGACGGCAAAGTCCTTGGCCTTCATCATCTTGGTGATGAGCGAGACTGCCTCGAGCGACGGACGTCCCTCTTCGTCTTCGCGGAAAAGGGTCTCGAGAGCTTCAATGGCCCTTGCGCCATCCTTTCCCAGCACTTTTCGACTTAATTTACCGACGATGATGCGTAGCAGGTCGGTGCGGAAGTTGAAGTGAGGGACCGAGGTGAGCAGAGTGCATGCGCAGTTGACTGCGACGTTGGCGAGGCTCTGCCCGCCACGAACCGGTAATGTTTGTGATCTCGCACACTGCGCCAGCTCCTTGATGTAGGCCTGATACCCTGCGACCAGCGATTGTTCAAACTGCCTCAGACCACGGACTTCCTTGGAGAGCTTCTCCCTGGCTGCGTCCTCCTCGGACTGCGGCCGGATTCTGTATCCGGGAATGATGTCCTTGTACACGGCCATCTGGGTCAGGAGAGCCAACATGCGAATAGTCGGTATCTTGGACTGGCCAATCTTGGCCAGTGTCTTGAGCCCACTGATATTTTCTTCCGGGTCTTCGTTGAGCAAGGTTGCTGCCTTGGCGAGCTCCTCCTGCGCCTCCAGGATCTGTTGGGACTCGGAGACTTGCGGTTCTTGTGCTTGCTCGTTGTCGTCATCGTGCTCGAGATCGGAATCGGAATCACCCCCGTGCGCGTCTCGTCCCTCGAGCCAATCCGTGTCACTTGCGACGGAGGCCGCATCGTCTTCGGGATCCAGGCCCTTGAGGAGCTCTAGTCGTCCATCGGCCGTCTTTAACGGAAGCCTGCTGCTCTCCTTGGCGGCCTTTTTGCCCTTTCGAGGTCGGTTTTCATAGTCTTGCTCGAGATTCCAGTTGGCGGCTTGCTTGAAGAAGTCTTTCTGGGTTCTTTTCGACACAGGCGCCGGTTGCGACTCGCCATCTGATGAGGCGTGTGCCAATTTTCTCTTTTTTACACCGTTGGCTCCCATTGTGCCAATATGTGTTTAGTGCGTGGGAAGGCTTTTTCTTTTCTTTTCTTTTCTTTCTCGTTCAAAACAAAGAGAAAAAAAAGGAAATCAG
>SRPW01000704.1:0-16747 GCA_018360225.1 Claviceps pusilla | reverse complement strand
CCCCCATTCACTTGGTCGTTGGTGAAATGAGACAAGGGAGGGACATTAGATATGAACTCTAGGGAACAAAAAAAACGTAGGGCATCCAGGTTCACAGCACAAACAAACGTCTTCAGTTCTAGTGTATATATTCAGGCCAACTTGGGACCGACGCTCATGAATGTTCTCCTGCTTCCCATTAAGTATCTATCAATAGTCCAAGATGCGATGAATAAGGGCGTGGGAAAGAGCTCATGAACGGTCGGCTAAGCACGAGGTCACCCACAAATAAATACGGAATGAAAATAAAAAATCAGTCCCATTTTTTTTTCTCATAAAAAAGAAGAGAATAAAAGAAAAAAGAACGAACAACCGATAGAAAGAAGGCAGGAAAGAAAGGGAACCTCGCCTTGTCTCTGCACATAGTCGTCTTTCATGTCATGTTTCAAGGCCATGCATGATATGGGATGAGAATGACTACCCCACCACCCACGACCATGTTGAATCGAATGGCCATGGGCGGACGTGGGTGTGACTATCGAAAGCATTGCGTAGAAGTGCAGGGTGGGTGGGTGTGTATTTGCGACGGGATCACGGCCGTTGGGGTGTTTACGTGATGGGGCTTTGGTTTTACTTTTGCATACTTTTTATACTTTTCTCTATTATTCTATATTTTGGTGTATTTTAGTAAATTTTGCTACATGTATTATGCTTACTTATACTTGTTTAATTTCTTTATATTATTCAATATTTCATTCTATTTCATTCTACTTTCCTCCATTCGCTATACTTATTATGTACTTAATTTCTATATTATTGTTATGGCCATTTCCCACTGTTGGCGACCATAGAGTCAAAGGGCGCGGACTAGCTTATTGTGCCAACGAGGGCATAAGGGAATAAGGTATATAGTGCCCTTGCTATAACTTAGTAGCGCGCTAAAGGGGCATATAAAAAAGAGGATATATATATTTATATAATAGGGTAGAGATTTATACCTTTAAGCACTACCCCTTACCTAATAGCTATATTATAATATACCTTTTATATCTTAGTCTTTACTCTACTAAGTAATATTCTATTACTAGCTTTAATAACTAAATCTCTCTCTCCTTTAGGAATAGTAAACTATTAACTAAACTAAAATATTTACTAAAAAAGTTACTTATTTAACTAGCTATAACCTTACTATAGCCTTATAAAATACTAGCTATATACTAAGTATTATTAAAGAGAAGGGGTACCTTAAGATTAGGAATCCTAACCCTATTTATATAAATAATAATAATATTAATAAAGAAATAAACCTTAATAGAATAATTAAAGAAGTAGCTTAGTTACTATAAGCTATCTAAATAGTTAATAAAAGAAGGAACCTTAAGGCGCTATAAAAGTCCTTTAAGGAAGTTAATTTTAGTAGAAACTATAAAAGTAATAAGCTTAGTATTATTAGTACCCCTAATATTAATTATACTCTAACCCCTAAGCTATAGACTTACCCTATAGTTATAGTGCCCCTTATATATATAGGACTTATAAAAGCCTAACTTAAAGCTTTTATATATAAAGGTAATACCTATTGTTGGAATTGCTCTCAACGGCAAAACCTTGGTGCAGGCAAAACGCCGGGTGCAGCGTGTGTGGGCGACCGGGTGGGTCCGCCACAACGATGCACGCGGTCTGATTGGCTGCACTGCCGACCGCACGCGTGGCCATAACACCACCTTTTTCCTTACTTCACGAGCTTAGCTCTTAGCTAGAAGATAGATAATTAAGAATTACACTTTTTACGTTATTTTTATTATATATGCATTTTAGTATTTGTTTTCCCTTTATACATTATTCCTAACACTAATTAGTAGTTAGTAATAACTATAGATTCGCTAGGATTAACTATAAAGAAGAGACAGCTTTTAAGGTATCTAAGACCCCTATTGCTATACTAAGGAAGAAAACTCTGCTGCAACTAGTAGAGTTAAACTTTAATAGAGAAAGCCCTTACTATTAAGTAGACGCTAGTATCTATTCTATCTATTATAGGAAACTATATTTTAAAGGCAGAAACCTCCCTTAGAAATAAATAGAAGGGTTACCTTTAAAGATTTAGCTACTAAAGCTACTAAAGAAATAACTATAGCTTTATTAACTCCTAACAAAGCTATTTAATAAGAAATGTAGGAAAGGACTTATAATAATAATAGAGCACTATTAGTTACTAGCTTAGTCTACCTATTAAAAGACTCTCTTCTAAAGCAACTCTACCTATTTAATAGTACTATCTCACTAAAATAGGAAGAAGCCTATAAAAACCCTAACTTTAGCAATGTAATAACGCTAGTCCTTAACGACTAAATTATATATATTATTAACTACTATAAGTTATAGGAATGGACTAGAAAAGAGCTTATTAATAACTTTTAGGAAGACTTTTAAGACTAGAATATCTCCCACTTTTAGAAGATAAGCACACATCTTTAAAGCGGTTTCTAGGACTTCCTATAGGAAAATAGGGTTCTATTTATTAAGAGAATTTAACCTTTAATTCCCCTTTCCCTCTTTAAGTTACTTAAATATATAAATTAACAACTTAAGGATATATTCCCCTCTACTAAGGCTAAGACTTCCCCTTATTATTTAAAGCTTCTAACACCCTAGCCTTACCTATAACTAAACTAACTACACTAGTTTATATAGAATCCTCCCCTAAATATAAGTTATCATTCTCCTTTAATACCTTTAAACCTAAATAATAACTTTTATAGACCCCTTTAACGACCTTTTTATCCCCTACCTTAGCCTAACCCTAATTTCCCTATTTATACACCTATTAACTAATTTAGCTAGTAAAGGGATTTCTCTAAGAAGAACCCTAAGACTTTCTATAGAAATCCACCTAACTAGGTCTATTAGAATCCACTATATAATAACAACCCTAGTGGAATCCTAGATAACTAAATACAACGAATCCTAGGAGAATTAATAAAGGCATATATAAAAGAGGACAAATACACTAGGAAAATATATAATTTCCTTACCCTAAAGGTAAATATCTTTTAGGATAGGTATATCTATAATAACATCCCTTTAGAAATCTAGAACTATACTTTTCTAATTATATTAGTAGAGAATGCTCTTATATACTATTTAAATAAGTTAGCCCATAAAAAACTCTCTTTTAATAAGCTTACTACTTATATAAAGAATAACTTTAAAACTAAGAGTAACCAACACTTTTATAGAATTGAGTGGAATACTATAACCCTTTAGAAGGTTATTAATAATAACTCTAATAAGACTAAGCTATAATGCTTAAACATTCTTATTAAAAACCTTAAGAAAATCTATTATAGTCTCTTTAACTCTTCTATAGTTAACATATAGCTTTATTAGTAACTCCTTACTTCTATTAGCAGTGTTCCTAAATGCTACAATGCCCTCTATAGTTACTTACTAACCTATAAAGGGGTTATAGGTAACCTTAGGAAATGCTTCTGTGTTAAAGAGGCTATTACCTCTACATAATAGATAATAAAAGGCAACACCTCTTCTATAAGTAATAAAACGCTATTTATAGATAAAAGATATAGAAAAGCTATAGTAACTTTATAATCTAGAGCCCTAAATTGCAGAAAACCTCTATATTCTTCCCCCTTTCTATAGAAATGCTTTATCTATAGCAAACAAGGGTACTAGTCTATAAACCACCCTTAATATAAGCAGTAAAAGGTAAAAGAGAAGTAGTGGAAAAGCAGTAAGCATAAAAACCCTTTAACTAATAAGAAATTTATTGCCTTTTTACAAGCCTTTAAAG
Source organism: Claviceps pusilla (assembly GCA_018360225.1). Taxonomy (NCBI): domain Eukaryota; kingdom Fungi; phylum Ascomycota; class Sordariomycetes; order Hypocreales; family Clavicipitaceae; genus Claviceps; species Claviceps pusilla. The sequence goes on along the minus strand of SRPW01000704.1, from coordinate 12,957 downwards.
GTTTTTCTAAGGAAAATAATAATAATAAAAGCTCTATAGATAATGATAATAATACTAAGGACTATGCCTAGGAATTTATAAATACGTTTTTTACATCCAGAACATATAAGTAAAGGGCTAATCCTCCCTAAATTATATATACTTAGTTTTTCCTAACTGCTCTAGCTTCACTAACTAATAATAATATTAATAAAAACCCCTTAAAGAATTATAGGATATCCCTATCTAGAATCCTTAAAGACTAGGCATTTATGCATAGAATATCTAGCAAGGACTTCTAAACCTCTATTATATTTAATAACCACTAATGCTTTATCTTAAAAGAGAGATATATAAAAGAGGTCTTCTATAGTATCCTTCTAGATACTAGTGCAACCGGAATCTTAACCGCTAGAATCGCCTAGGTTAAGGCCCTTATTAGACTAATGCCTTACTTTTAAATTAAAGAGGCCTAGCTATACAATATTATATTTAGTGCTAGCTTAGTAACTTCCTATAGAATTCTCTAGGTCCCTATAGTCTTTAGTAACATTGCTTTCTATATTCTTAATATATTAACCCTATTCCTATTCTATATATTAAATATAGATAGAATAGGTATAAAGCTTAATAACCTTTAAAATATATTAATTTAAGGCTAAAAGAGAGTTCCTATTATAAGGAAATAGGGATATCTTTAGTAGACTTTTAAAGCTAAAGAAGCTACTATATTTTACCTTTTTAAGACTAAAATTCATTAACTTCACTAAAGATTTAGCCACCTCTCTATTAATAGGCTTATAAAGCTCTTAGAGTGTACTAGTAAAGAGGCTTACATTAACCTAATATAGAAACTTATAAAGGAATGCTACTATTACTAAATAAATAGTAAAGCCCTAGGCTAATTTAAGTTTTCCCTTAAGGATAATATTAACTTTAACTATAAGATTCTTATTAATATTCTCTAAATTAATAACTAGCCTATTTTATATATTATTAATATAGTAACTATATTCTAAGTAGCTAGATTCCTTAAGCTATAGAAATAGAAGGCTTATAATATATAGAATGCCCTTAAAGAATACTAAATTAATATATATCTTAGCCTACCTAACTAAATTATCTATAACACTAGAAAGAATTTTATATCCACTAAGTTTAAGTATTTAGCACGCCTTCTAGCTATTAATACTAATAAAGTGCCTATAGAAGCCTACTAAAGTATTAGTAAGATTAAAAGGTATTACACCCTACTAAGAAAAGTATATAATATTATTAAAAGTAAGGTTAGTAATATCCTTACCCCTCTACAATGCCTTTAAATAGCTATTAAAGCTATTAATAACTCTACTAGGCTTAATAGCCTTATTCCTACCCTACTTATATTTAGTATATATCTATACCTAATAAATAAATTACCCCTAAGCTTCTTAGTTACTAAAAAAGCTATAGTCCTTTATAAGGCTATTAATAAAGCCTAGAAATACCTTATAAGACAATAAGTTACTAATACTCTCTATGCCTATTATAAACCTAATATAGGACTAACCTATTAACTAACGCTATAGTTAGAGGTCTATATTTAGCGTAAGAAAGGCAGCTAGTATAGCCCCTATAAGCTTCTAAATATTAATAGTAAAATATATATAGTAAAAATGCCTAATAGTGCAGTAAGGTTCTGTAGTACTATTATAAAACCCTATATATATACTAAGACACCTAACTATGCTTTAGGCATTATAGAGAAAGAGGAAGAGAAGCTATATAGCATTTATAAAGTAACTATAGAGGATAAAGAAACCCTTTAAACCTACTATTAAGGCCTAAAATGCCTAAAAAAGCGTTTTTCTTACACTAAGAACTATAGAGAGATAATACTATACCTATAAGCTAAAGGGCTAAGGAAGATAGGCTAAAGGCTATAGAGCTAACTAAGAAAGCACCCTATTACCTTCTTAGTTAATAGGCTACTAAGGCAGTCCCCTATTACCTTTTATAGTAGTAGGTATTTAAAGGGGGATTTTATTAGTTTTTATAAAGAATTTATTAAGAAAAGAGGCATTAAAGAGAAGGAATATAGGGATAATATACTAGGGAATTTAGTAATATAGGGGGAATTTAGAATATCTCTAGCTAAAGTAAAAAAGAGGGGCTAAATTAGAGAGAGGGAGTACCCCTTAAGGGAGCCTTCTTATAAAGGTAAATCTACTATTACCCCTTATAATATACTAAAGGAAAGAGAAGGAGCTAGTACTAAAAGAAAGGTATATAAAAGAAGGATAAAAAAAGGGTAATAGTGCTAAGGGAATTTAAGGGAAGGGGCAGTGCTAGAGGGATTAATAGTGTTAAGTAAATTTATTATTACTGCCTATAATAGCCCTAGTGTATATATTAGTAGCTTAAGGCGTAATTTACCCTTCTCTTTAGGGAAGGGCTTAAAAGTAATAAGGAAGGCTACTAACTATAGGGAGGAAGAGAAGGATAGGGATAAGAGTATAGAGGGAGAAGGGGTTAAAAAAGAGTAGTATATAAGGGAGAAAGAGGAGGAATTTAATAATAGGGGGGAGGAACTAGTAACTTTAAGGTATTAAGCTACTACTATAGCTTTTATTATAGTAAAGGAAAGGAATAATGCCTAGCTTATAATGGACCTTAAAAGGTAAGGTAAAATTACTATAGAAGGTAAACCCTTTAAGAAGTTAGACTAAGCTAAGATTAACACACTATTAGTAAGAGGCATGTTTAAATTTATAACTTTTAATAAAGAAGAGCATAGAAACTAACGCCTTTTTCACTCTTATATAGTGTAGGAAGTTAAGGGTAAAGGGATTAATTAGCTATATAAGAAATTAAGGCTTATAATTTAAGGGTATAGTAACTATAAGAAAACGCTAATTCTTATATAATCCCTAATGATTTAAAGGGTAAGCTAGAGGTTAATTATAGCACTAGCACCCTTACTAGCACTAAAGAAAATTTTCCTTTAGCTTTAAGATATTATATAGGCCTATGTTTAATTATAAACTAACCTTAGTAAGCTAATACTTATAAGACTACTAAAGTAAATTAAGTATTTATACCTAAAAAGCATAATAATAAAAGTTATTAAGCCGTTATATAGAATTATAGAAGCTAGAACATACTAATAGGCAACTTATTTAAAGCACTATAAAGAAAAACTTTAAATAAGCATATTTAGCTATAACCTATGCTTTCTTATTACCTTAGGCAACACTAACTACTTTAAGGTAGTTAGCATATAAACTAATAATATACTTAAACTTAGTAACCTTACTTTCTTTAATAAAGAAAAGGCTAAGCTTTAAAAGGCTAACTTTATAGCAAAACCTAAGTAAAAGCTAACTCTAGAAAGTCCCCTTATTTTTAATAGTTATATCTTAACTAATAATAGTGATAGTATAGTTATATTAACCTAAAAAGGCTAAAGCAATAACCTTAAAACTATTAACGCTAATAATCCTACTGTAAAGCAATAATACATTAAAGAATATACTTAAGGAGCCTATATCTTAACTATATACTAACCTAAGGTAGCCTATAACCTTTCTATAGTAGCTTAAGCCTAAGAACCTAACTAAACTAATATAAATAAGCTTAATAAAAGACTCTAATAGTAGATTAATAATGCTAACTATAGTTTAAGGTATCTTATAATAAATTTGCTAATAGTAGCACTTTATGTGTTTATTAACGGTTCTTTTATAAATAATAAGGACCTAAGCTCTTAGATTAGCTTTGTAATTATTATTAGCAATAAGACTAAAAGCAGTAAGAGTGCTAAATTTAAACTTTATAGGAATATTATTATATATAGCTCTATAAAAAGTAAGAGAGTTATAAGAAGTGCACTTACTTCTAAGCTATATAGAATAGTGTAAGGTGCTAATATAGCCTACACTATTAGCATAACCTTAAATACCCTTATAGAACGCCTTAAATTCCTCTAAATTCTAATAATAATCTATACTAACTTACTTTTACTATATAAGTGCCTTATAAAGCTAGGCATAACTAAAGAAAAACACCTAATAATTAATATTATAGCTCTCTAGCAATTATATAAACGCTGTAAACTCATAGAAATCCACTAGATTAATAGGAATAATAACATTACAAATACTATAATAAAGGCTTTACCTAATAGAGCATTAGAAACCTTTATTAACACTAATAAAGTTAATATTTAGATTAAAGGGTAGGTAAAGCGCGTATAAGCTACGTAAAGGTAACAATAATAACTATAACTAGTAGGATCCCTTACTATAACTAATTATATCCCTTTATTTCCTTAGTAGGATCTACTTAACAATACTTTCTTTAATTAAGATTTTTATTTGTTTTTTTAGCCACTCTCTAAGTAATTCCTCTCACAAAAAGAGAGAATTCCCTAGTGTTAAAATTGCTCTCAATAGCAAAACCTTAGTGTAGGTAAAACGCCGGGTGCAGCGTGTGTGGGCGACCGGGTGGGTCCGCCACAACGATGCACGCGGTCTGATTGGCTGCACTGCCGACCACACGCGTAGCCACAACACTACCTTTTTCCTCACTTCACGAGCTTAGCTCTTAGCTAGAAGATAGATAATCGAGAATTACACTTTTTACGTTGTTTTTGTTATGCATGCATTTTAGTATTTGTTTTCCCTTTATGCGTTATTCCCAACACCTATAAAAGCCTTTAGAATTTTTTATTAAACTTATATATAGCATTTACTATAAACCCTTATATATTCCTTAGGGATGCTACTAAGGTAGTGTATACTAATAGCTACCTTACTAATAATATAAAGCACTAGTAAATATAATACATTACTACTAATAGCTTTATAAACTTTAGAGAGTATACTTAAATAGAATTTATAAAGTAGCTTAAAATAGAAACTATTAATAAGAATATATACTACTTAGAAGCTATTAGGGTGCTAATAAACCTTTACTAGAATAATTAAATATTATTTTAAACTTTTTTTTAAAAATAAAGTAAAGTTAAAGCTAAGCTTCTTAAAGCTATTTTAAAATAACTCTAAATTTATATATTTCTAAATAGCTTTAACTTTACTACTAAAAAGTAAATACTAAGCTAAGAGTTTCTTTAAAGCTAAAATTACCTTTAAAGCTAAGGTAGGAAAGTAGAAGTTATTAATAAAGAATCCTTAGGTAATTAAAAATAATTAACCTTAGTAGAATATAAGTAATAAAAATTATACTCTTTAGTAGTAAGCTAAGAGTAATATAACTATAAACCTTTTAATAATAAAAACTCTAATAATATTTAGTGCTATAAGTGCTAAAAGGATAGGTATATCTCTTTAAAGTGCTTAAAACTAAACTATATTATTTATAAAAATAATTAGTATACTATAAGCTAGCACTACTTATATTATAAAGCCCTAGCGCCTAGAACCTTAAATATAAACTTAATCCTAATTAATACTAATAGGCCTTAAAAGCATGCTCCCTCTATAACTAATACCCCTTATAAAATAAATACCCTAGTTATTAATAAAAATAAAGATAAAAAGATAAATAATAGAATAAGGATAAAGGCATTTATATAGTAGAATTACTACTAAGTAGCTATAAAAGTATTATTTAATTTAAAAGTAAAAAGATTAGTTATTTACCTAAAAATATTAAATAAAGGAGACTAAGTAAATATAAAAGTAAATACTATACTATTAGCTAGCGCCTTAGGTAATTTACTTAAGTATAAAGGTATATTAAATAAGTTAGTTAATATTACTAATAGTATAGGTTATAGTAAGATATATTAGGTTTACTACTATATTATTAATATATAGAAGGACCTACTCTTAGGTACTAACTAGGTAAAAATCTATAAGCTATAAATTCTATCTTAAAATAATAAGACTTAGAGATATTTAATAATATAAGAATACCTTATATTTATAGAGCACTTAAAGCAAATTTACTATAAAAGAAAGAATGTAATTATATTACTAATACTAGCCTTAGTATAGGTTAGAGAGATACTAAAGAATAATAAAGATAGAAAGAGCCTATAAATAGTAGAGGGCAATATAGGAGAACCTTAGCTAAATATATAAAGTAAAGATAATAAGTAAGTAAGTAGTAACTTAACTATAAAGAAGCTACTAAAGGTATATACTAAGTTTATAAATATATTTTTAAAAGAACTTATAGGCTAGCTTCTAGCCTTAGGAGGTTATATATATATAATTAAGTTAATTAATAGTAAGACACCCCTTTAGGGATTAATTTATAACCTTACTAAGAAGGAGCTATAGGTTCTCTATAAATATCTTATTAATATATAGTAAAAAGAATAGATTTAATAATTAATAAGTCCCTTAAGTGCCCTAATTCTATTTATACTAAAGAAAGAAAGTTAGCTTAAGCTATATATTAATTATTATAGCCTTAATAAAGTTATAAGGAAGAATAAAGCCCTATTACCTTTAATTTTAGAAATTCTTAACTAATTAAAGGGGGTAAAGGTAGTTATAAAAGTTAACTTAAAAGATATATATTATTAGCTATATATCCGTAAGAGTAATAAGTAGAAGACTGTATTTTATTATTAATATAGGTATTTTAAATATCTTATAATGCCTTTTAGCTTTATAAATACACTAGCTACCTTCTAAGAATATATTAATAATATACTAGGAGAGCTTATTAATACTATCTATATTATTTATTTTAATAATATTTTAATCTATAGTAGTAACCTAGTAGCATATAAGGGGTATATAAAATAAATTCTATAAAAACTCTAGGAAGCTAAGCTTTACACTAACCTTAATAAATATAAATTCTCTATAATATATATTAGCTTCCTTAGCTTTATAATAATGCCTAATAGCATTAAGATAAAGCCTAAGCGTATTTAAGCAGTAGTAGAGTAGTAGCTACCTTATAGTATATTAAATATTTAATATTTCCTTAGATTTATAGGATTCTATAAATACTTTATTTAGGGATATAGTAAAATCGCTATTCTACTTACTAACTTATTAAAAGGAGATAATAAGGGAACTCTATAGCTAAGTAATAGTAAGCTAGCTATATTTAATTAACTTAAGTAAAAGTTTTTAAAAGCCCCTATTCTTATTTATTTTAATCTAGAGGCACTACTAAGGATAGAAATAAATATATTAGCCTTTATAATTAAAGCTATTATAGCTTAGCTATAGCTAGGTAGCTAGCACCCTATTGCTTATATATTGTAAAAGCTATTAGGGCTAGAGCTAAAATACACAACACTAAATAGTAAGCTTCTTGCTATTTAGAAAGCTTTTTAAATATAAAGGTATTACCTAGCTTATTTAAAGCACCCTATTTAAGTAATTATAAACCACTTAAACTATAAGTATTTTACTATAAAGCTAAAGCTATCTAGCTACTAGGTAAATACTTTTAATAAGCTATACCTATTTAACTTTATTATAAAATATTAACTAAGTAAGCTAAATTCTATAGATAGCTTATTCTAAAGACTAAACTACTTTTTAAAAGAAGCAGTAGCTAAAGCATATATATTATACTTACTGCTATTTCTTATTAAGTTTATAGCTAGTAAGTAGCGTAGCCCTAATATATAGCTAGCAGCTAATACCCTAGATATTTAGTATAAGGTTGCTAGATTATTACGCTAACTAGCCTTACTACTTACTAGAGAAAAGCTATAACTAAGCTATATATAAGTAATAATAAAGCAGGATATAATATATCTAGCCTAGATTTTTTCTTTAAAGATTAAAGGGTAAGTAGTATAAGAGAAATTATATAAGATAATATAAGTTAAAGCTAGCACACTCTAACCTTATAATAAGATAAGTTTATAGCTAAAGCCTAATAGTCTAGGTCTAAATACCTAAATATTACTAAAGGACTAGTCTATATATAGTATATATACTATAAATAAAGAGATAAGTAGCTAAGATATTAGAGTCTTAAAGAATAAAACTAAATATCCCCTTAACTCTATAAAGCACTTAGGTTAGCCCTACCTATTATATAGTAAACTTTTACCTAAAGAGAGAACCCACTAAAAGCTTATAGTAAGGTTATTAGCTATTAAGAGAACCTTTACTAAGTTAATCTCTAATTAAGCTAACTATAAGATATTAGTTACTTTAATATATAAGACTTTAAAGTTTATATAGTTAAGGGATACCTTAGTATAATAGTAATTAAAGCTACTAAGTAGTAGTAAAATACTAGCACCTCTAAAGAGTACTACTTAAATAGTTAATAGAAATAAGCTACTGCTATATAAAGGCTAGGTATATATCCTAGCTAGTATAAGAAGTAAGATTTTATAGCTAACTTATAATAACCCTATAGCAAGCTATTATAAAGTTAGTAAGATAATTAAATAAGTTATAAGCTAATATTTCTAGCTAAGGCTAAGACAGAATATTAAAACCTATATTAGTAATTATATAAATTGTTAGCTTAATAAGCTAAGGTTGCACTAACCTTATAGTAAGCTAGCAGCGTTACTAGTGCTAAAGAGACTATTCTAAGAAATCTTAATAAATTTTATTACAAGCTTGCCTCTAGTTAAGCAGATAAATAGTAAGATATATAATATAATTTTAGTAGTAGTAGATAGATTTTTTAAGTATATACTATATATTACTATAACTATAAAGGTAACTAGTAGTAACTTAATAACTATCTTTATTAAGAATATCTTTTAGAATTATAGGTGTCATGGCCATTTCCCACTGTTAGCGACCATAGAGTCAAAGGGCGCAGACTAGCTTATTGTGCTAACGAGGGCATAAGGGAATGAGGTATATAGTGCCCTTACTATAACTTAGCAGTGTGCTAAGGGGGTATATAAAAGAGAGAATATGTATATTTGTATAATAGAGCAGAGATTTATACCTTTAAGCACTACCCCCTACCTAGTAGCTATGTTATAGTATACCTTTTATATTTTAGTCTTTACTTTATTAAGTAATATCCTATTACTAGCCTTAATAACTAAATCTCTCTCTTCTTTAGGGATAGTAGACTATTAACTAAACTAAAATATTTATTAAAAGAGTTACCTATTTAACTAGCTATAACCTTACTATAGCTTTATAAAATACTAGCTATATACTAGGTATTATTAAAGAGAAGGGGTACCTTAAGATTAAGAATCCTAACCCTACCTATATAAATAATAATAATACTAATAAAGAAATAAACCTTAATAGAATAATTAAAGAAGTAACTTAGTTACTATAAGCTGCCTAAGTAGCTAATAAGAGAAGGAACCTTAAGGCACTATAGAAGTCCCTTAAGGAAGCTAACTTTAGTAAAAACTATAAAAGTAGTAAGCTTAGTATTATTAGTACCCCTAATATTAGTTATACTCTAACCCCTAAGCTATAAACTTACCCTATAGTTATAGCGCCCCTTATACATATAGAACTTATAAAAGCCTAACTTAAAGCTTCTATATATAAAGGTAATACCTATAAAAGCCTTTAGAATTTCTTATTAAACTTATATATAGTATTTACTATAAACCCTTATATATTCCTTAGGGACACTATTAAGGTAGTGTATACTAGTAGCTGCCTTATTAATAATATAAAGCGCTAATAAATATAATATACTATTACTAATAGCTTTATAAACTTTAGAGAGTATACTTAAATAGGATTTATAAAGTAGCTTAAAATAGGAACTATTAATAAGAATATATACTGCTTAAAAGCTATTAAAGCACTAATAAACCTCTATTAGAATAATTAAATATTATTTTAAACCTTCTTTTAGAAATAAAGTAAAGTTAAGGCTAAGCTCTTTAAGGCTATTTTAAAATAACTTTAAATTTATATATTTTTAAATAGCCTTAACCTTACTACTGAAAAATAAATACTAAGCTAAGAGTTTCCTTAAAGCTAGAATTACCTTTAGAGCTAAGGTAGGAAAGCTAAAGTTACTAATAAAGAATCCCTAAGTAATTAAGAATAATTAACCTTAGTAAAATATAAGTAATAAAGATTATACTCTTTAGTAATAAGCTAGGAGTAATATAACTATAGACCTTTTAATAATAAGGACTTTAATAATATTTAGTGCTATAAGTACTAAAAGGATAGGTATATCTCTTTAAGGTGCCTAAAACTAAACTATACTATTTATAAAAGCAATAGGTATACTATAAGCTAGTATTACCTATACTATAAAGTCCTAGTACCTAGGACCTTAAATATAAACTTAATTCTAATTAATACTAATAGGCCTTAAAGGTACACTCCCTTTATAACTAATACCCCTTATAAAATAAACACCTTAGTTATTAATAAGGATAAAAATAAAGAGATAAATAATAGAATAAGGATAAAGGTATTTATATAGTAGAATTACTACTAGGTAGCTATAAAAGTATTATTTAATTTAAAAGTAGAAAGATTAGTTATTTACCTAAGAATATTAAATAAGGGAGACTAGGTAAATATAAAAGTAAATACTATATTGCTAGCTAGTGCCTTAGGTAATTTACTTAAGTATAAAGGTATATTAAATAAGTTAGTTAGTATTACTAATAGTATAGGTTATAGTAAGATATATTAGGTTTACTACTATATTACTAATATATAGGAGGACCTACTCTTAGGTGCTAACTAGGTAAAGATTTATAAGCTATAAATTCTATTTTAAAATAATAAGACTTAAAGATATCTAATAATATAAAAATGCCTTATATTTATAGGGCACTTAAAGTAAATTTATTATAAGAGAAAAAATATAATTATATTACTAGTGCTAGCCTTAGTATAGGTTAGGGAGATACTAAAGAATAATAAAAATAGAAAGAGCCTATAAATAGTAGGGGGCAATATAGGAGAACCTTAGCTAAATATATAAAGTAAAGATAATAAGTAAGTAAGCAGTAACTTAGTAGTAAAGAAGCTACTAAAGGTATATACTAAGTTTATAGATATATTCTTAAAAGAACTTATAGGCTAGCTCCTAGCCTTAGGAGGTTATATATATACAATTAAGTTAATTAATAGCAAGACACCCCCTTAGGGACTAATTTATAATCTTACTAAGAAGAAGCTATAGGTTCTCTATAAATATCTTACTAATATATAATAAAAAGAATAAATTTAATAATTAATAAGTCCCTTAAGCGCCTTAATTCTATTTATACTAAAGAAAAAAGGTTAGCTTAGGCTATATATTAACTATTATAGCCTTAATAAGGTTATAAGGAAGGATAAGGCCCTATTGCCTTTAATCTTAGAAATCCTTAACTAATTAAAGGGGGTAAAAGTAGTTATAAAAGTTAACTTAAAAGATATATACTATTAGCTATATATTTATAAGGGCAATAAGTAGAAGACTGCATTCTATTATTAATATAGGCATTTTAAATATCTTATAATGCCTTTTAGCCTTATAAATATACTAGCTACCTTCTAAAAATATATTAATAATGCACTAGAAGAGCTTATTAATACTATTTATATTATTTATTTTAATAATATTTTAATTTATAGTAGTAACTTAGTAGCATATAAGGGGCATATTAAATAAGTCCTATAAAAACTCTAGGAGGCTAAGCTTTATACTAACCTTAATAAATATAAATTCTCTATAATGTGTATTAGCTTCCTTAGCTTTATAATAATGCTTAATAGCATTAAAATAAAGCCTAAGCGCATTTAGGTAGTAGTAGAGTGGCAGCTACCTTATAGTGTATTAGATATTTAATGTTTCCTTAGATTTATAGGATTTTATAAATACTTTATTTAGAGATATAATAAAATCGCTATCCTACTTACTAACTTATTAAAAGGAGATAATAAGGGGACTTTATAGCTAAGTAATAGTAAGCTAGCTATATTTAATTAGCTTAAGTAAAAGTTTTTAAAAGCCCCTATTCTTATTTATTTTAATCTAGAGGCACTACTAAGGATAGAAATAGATATATTAACCTTTATAATTAGAGCTATTATAGCTTAGCTATAGCTAAGTAGCTAGCACCCTATTGCTTATATATTGCGAAAGCTATTAGGGCTAGAGCTAAGATATATAACGCTAAATAGCAAGCTTCTTGCTATTTAGGAAGCTTTTTAAATATAGAGGCATTACTTAGCTTATTTAAAGCACCCTATTTAAGTAATTATAAACTACTTAAACTATAAGTATTTCGCTATAAAGCTAAAGCTATCTAGCTACTAGGTAAATACCCTTAATAAGCTATACCTATTTAACTTTGTTATAAAATATTAACTAAGTAAGCTAAATTCTATAAATAGCTTGTTTTAAAGACTAAACTACTTCTTAAAAGAGGTAGTAGCTAAAGCATATATATTATACTTACTGCTATTTCTTATTAAGTTTATAGCTAGTAAGCAGCGTAGCCTTAATATATAGCTAGCAGCTAATGCCCTAGATATTTAGTATAAGGTTACTAGATTATTACGCTAACTAGCCTTACTACCTACTAAAGAAAAGCTATAACTAAGCTATATATAAGCAATAATAAAGTAGGATATAATATATTTAGCCTAGATCTTTTCTTTAAAGATTAAAGGGTAAGTAGTATAAGAGAAATTATATAAAATAATATAAGTTAAAGCTAGTATACTCTAACCTTATAATAAAATAAGTTTATAGCTAAAGCCTAATAGTTTAGGTTTAAATGCTTAAATATTACTAAAGGACTAGTTTATATATAGTATATATACTATAAGTAAGGGGGTAGGCAGCTAAGATATTAGAGTTTTAAAGGATAAAACTAAATATTCCCTTAACTTTATAAGGCACTTAGGTTAGCCCTATCTATTATATAATAGACTTCTACCTAAGGAGAGAACCTACTAAAAGCTTATAGTAAGGTTATTAGCTATTAGGAGAACCTCTATTAAGTTAATCTTTAATTAAGCTAACTATAAGATATTAGTTACTTTAATATATAAGACTTTAAAGTCTATATAGTTAAGGGATACCTTAGTA